>JBBPDC010196750.1:0-14481 GCA_037974485.1 Hemigrammopetersius urotaenia
TAGATAGATAGATAGATAGATAGATAGATAGATAGATAGATAGATAGATAGATAGATAGATAGATAGATAGATAGAGTACTGTGTAAATTGTTTAAAACTATTTATCTGTGCAGTAAATGTATTTGATATTTTAAATATTTGATATGTGCCCCTAAACACATGAAGAATAGAGGTCACCATGATCTTACAGCATATAATACAAGCTCTTATAAAAACACATTTGTTCAAAGTAAACCCTTTATCAGTCTCATTCTAGCAGAGGGACCCATCAGTTCCTGCATCTGACGCTTCTATAGTCTACAGAACTGACCAAATCAATCTTATTCAGACTATCAGCATTTATGATCATGTAATTGTGGTTAATGAATTATCAGTGTATGCAGAAGTTTCAGCAAATATCGTTTATTTTACACCACATATTAAACCACGAGCTGAATATATCGACACTTTACAGACACTAAAAGCTTGAAGCCCATAACTGATTCAGTGGCAACATTTAATGTCAGTAACAGAGACAACATTCCTTTATTTGTCCCTGGTTGTGCTGGGCTGTCCATCAAATCACCATCAGATTTTGTTTGGTTTGCAAAAATGAAATGTTCTTATAATACTTAATGAATCTTTAGTGTGTGGAGTGCTCTGTAGTTCCAGGTCAGGAAGTATGTTGATAGAAACTCCAAACACAGAAAAACGTATTCAGCCCAGAGGAGTCAGTAAGTCACAGCATCTGGGTGTTTTGGCACCACAGGGGGCACAACAACAGCAAAAAGAAGAAAATAGAAACAAATTCAACGAAGCATCCAATAGTCAGCAAGAATACACTGTATGTCCGAACATTTCCTGCAGTTCTTTTGATTAGTGAGTTCCAGATATTCAGTTCAGTAAAGAACCCAGTGCTGGACAGTAGATGGTTCTACCCTGGAGCCACACATGATCCAGGCAGGAACAGGATCAGTAGGTTCATACCAACCTTTGATATGTAAAGTACTGTAATGTAAAGTAATTAATGTACAGTACTGTACTGTAATGTAATTAATGTAATGTACTGTAATGTAATTAATGTAATGTACTGTACTGTAATGTAATGTAATGTATGGCCTATATTGTTATCTTCCGGAACCTTACTCCACCCATGTCAGTTTATTACTGCAGTGTTGGAATGTGTTCAAAGTCTATAACTAGATCTAGATCAAATCTGTCTATAACTAGATTTGTTTGTGAGTTGATATACAGTCTGTGGTATTTTGACCCTTTCTGAGAATTAGTGCAATTTACAGCTACAGCGACATACTTGAGTTAAATACATATTTACAATTTTTTCTGGTCCAGTTTTAATGGATAAGAGCAGTTTTGTAGCTTGTCCTGGTTTCACTGGAACCAAATTAGAGATCGCCATCTCTCCACCCTAAACACATTCACAGCATTTATCATCCAAAGCGCCTTCCATTCCCTTCCTACAGGGGGCAGTCTCCCTGGAGCAACTCAGGGTTAAGGGTCTTACTCAGGAACCCAGGGGTGGTTTGTTGAAGGTAGGATTTGAACCCATGACCTCTTGGTCCAGAGGAAAGTATCCTACCCACTAGACCACCACCACCCCTAAACACCTAAAGTCCATCTCTCATTTTCAAGCGTGTTCAGGAGATCATCTGGTGGAACCAGCTGCAAGAACCGAGGTTACCAATGATCTTACAGCATATAATACAAGCTCTTATAAAACACACTTGTTCAAAGTAAACCCTTCATCGACCTCACTCTGGCAGCGGGACCCATCAGCTCGGAAGTTCTGTATTGAATAAGATCTCCTGCTCAGGACCAGCTTCTTCTGTATCTGACACTTCTATAAAGTCTGCAAAACTGACAAAATCAATAATATTTGGTCAGTTTTTCCCATTCTCTATGGCATTTGCTCTACAGTTAGGGAAAGCCCTATTATATTACAAACATTAGAAAAGTAAATAGATGTGCCCATGCTGAACGTTCTCGTTTGATAACACGGCTACCAAATCCATTAAACGATCTAAGGATGTTAATGACTTACATGCAATTTTGGAACACTGACCATTTAATTTCACTTCATTTACACAACATTTGTAACTCGACGCATGTGCATATGTGCGGTCCTGCTGGTGTGGGTTTCCTCCCTTTCAGTGATGCACACAAAAGCAGCTTCAGGGCTTCATAACTACCGGCCGAGACCTTTTTCATCAGTCTCAGTGTTCGATAACAGTGAGGACTGGTGATACACGAGAAAGTGAAATGTGCATTAAACAGATTAAAGGCAGATTCGTTTCATAAAGCCACTGATGAAGCAAAATCACTTCATTGTAAAGATTTACAAGGACTTGTGTTAGAATAGAAGTGGCGTAGAATTAGTATAGAACAGAACCACCTTCTGCGTGAAAATTGACCCATTTCTTGCTGAATTGTCTGTTGGTAAACCAGTGGCAAAAGCATCTGAACAATTCAGTAATTTAATCACCGGTAAACTAACAAAATTATGAACTCAGAAGTGAATGAAGGCAATCAAAATGCACAGCAATGACCTGAAACTCACCAGCCGCCCTCTCAAAGAACAGATTCTATCAACACATATTTCCTACTATGAATATACGGTATCAGTCCTAGCCAACCTCCCTTCATTAGAATTAGTATTAAACGGTACTGAGCTGTTCTTCTTTATGTTGGTTTAATTCACCTGTTTAAGCTCTTTTATAAATCTGTTCTCATGTGGTTGTGGTCCAGAGGTTGGACCTGCAGGCAAGAATCTTCTTCAACCAGAAACTGTCCCACATAAGTTAGTTTTATCACCATAACTACTTTAAGAGCGTGATATTTAGTTTATATGATGATGTTTTGCGTGCATGTGAAAGGACAGTGTTGGCCAATTCTGTAGCAGCTTTAAAAGGTCCCAGTCTCTCAGCAAGTCGAAGGGAATTTTAATTGCATTCTGTAAACCACGTCCAACCTCGCGAAACTGTGGGCAGAGTGCGGTCAGGCCATTAATGGTTAGGTTTTAATTTAATCTGTCAAGCCGCTCTCTGCGAGCCATCGTAGAGTTCGGAGAAACTAAACTACGTGTGTACGGAGAGCGGAGTTCTCCTCAAATAGAAAACAACCTGGTTTTGTATTTTGTATTCTTCAAATTGAGGAACGCTGAAGTGTGACAGCCTGCACTTTGTAAAAACACTCCCTAGTTCATTGAACATTAAATAACCTGAATGTTTTAAAAAGTTCATAAAGCAAAAAATTCGGTGTCTGACATTCTATGAAGCCGAGGACACAAACCTGGTTCAGAATAAAGAGATCAGTGCTTTGATTTGCAAAACAGTAAAGCCACCTGACATAATGCATTCAAAAACATGTAAAATCAAGATACAGGTCTAAAACGAGCTGATTATGTGAATTATGTTCACATACAGTAAAATAAACCAATCCAAACTTGGGGAAAATAAGGTGCATAGCTAGAATAAATCCTGAATGTTTATGGAATGTGTAGCTACAATAAAACCAACACCAAGAAATAAAAATGGTATAAATAGCACCGACCCCATACCAGCATCAGTACAAGAACCAGTATCAGCACCAGTATCAGTACTAGTACCAGTATATGCACCAGTATCAGTACCAGTATATGCACCAGTATCAGTACCAGTACCAGTACCAGTACATGAACTAGTACCAGTATCAGTAACAGTACCAGTATCAGGCTAATATAGCCTCAGTCACATCAGAGAAGGGAAAAATGTTACAAATCCAATCTAGGGAAGAGTAACGGCACTCAGACTCGGTTTCCATTGATTGAGACTTTTAAAAAAATTCAAACAAATTTAGTCACATCGCTAAACCCGTCAGATTCTGTAACAACTCCAACATCACAGAATTGATTGAAGAGCAACTATAAGCTAAATTAGTTATCCTGTGATAATAGTGGACACATTAAGGTTAAAGTTGATAGATCAGCAAAGCTCTTCATGTGAGATGTGTGGAAACACAGCACAATTTTCAATGGCCTCTTTATGGGAAGTGATTTCAATAAAATAGTTCATTTTTAAATGTTCGTAGTAAATAAAAAGCATTGGATCAGGTTTCAGGTCGAATTCCGGCTCTACCTGACCTGCTGCTTCCTGCTGAAGACGGAGCAGAACAGAGAAGGAAAGCTGGAGATAAATATTTCACGTTTTTCTTTACAGATATTCTTTGTGTTGCAGTCTGAGATGACGAAAGTGAATTCATGTATTGCAGAATGATGCATACAGTATTTTGGCAAATCTGCACATTAAATGGATGCGAGCTTAGAATTTGGGCTTGTATTGTCATAGTGTTCAGAGTATCTTGACTTGGGACGAGACTGTAAGGATTTTGTGTGTAATTTCTTTCACTGTGCTGTGGAGAACGTAACTGAAAGTGAAGTCAATGTGCGAATCATTCTGCAGAAAACAATACAAATATGTACAGAGTAGGGCTGTAACAGTACATGTATTTGTACCGAACCATCACGGTACATGGGTCATGGTTCAGTACTTGATGTCTTTCGGAGAATACACGGTACGACGGAGAAGACGTGATTGAAGTAATACGAAATCACAGAGGGACCAAAAAGCGCAAGTAAATCATAAACTTGGGTCGTAGTGTGGCACAATAGTGCCACCTACTGGCGTAACACTTCTTCTGTGTTTGCTGGTTAATACACTGCTGTTTATTTAAAACAAACAAAAACAAACCAAGAACTTAGAACTTTTTGTTGCTTAACTTTGATGTGTCGTGAACTGTACTGAACCGTGACCCCAAAACCGAGGTACGTACCGAACCGTGACATTTGTGTACCGTTACACCCCTAGGACAGAGACAGTAGCCTCAGCAAATAAACACAAACACAACATAAAAGCAGATCAAACGGCCAAATAAAATTACCGTCAGAGACAAATAAACAAACAGATAAACACACAGCGTTCCTCAGAGGGGCGGCGAAGGCCACGGCACACTGAGCTGAACACCAACAAACCCACACGTCCGACAGGAGGGCCTCGTCCTTCCATTCAGGGTTCTAGAATACCCCACACCATCCGCACACTCTTCTAGAGTATTCCCCGAATGTCACTCCTACTGCATTCTCCCTCATTCACACTGGGAACATAATCACTCCACACTGTTCTAGAGTGTTCCCCTGACTCCACGCTCTTCTAGAAAGTTCCCCTGACTCCACACTGTTCTAGAGTGTTCCCCGGACTCCACGCTGTTCTAGAGTGTTCCCCTGACTCCACGCTGTTCTAGAGTGTTCCCCTGACTCCACACTGTTCTAGAGTTCCCATGACTCCACACTGTTCTAGAGTGTTCCCCTGACTCCACACTGTTCTAGAGTTCCCCTGACTCCACGCTGTTCTAGCGTGTTCTAGAGTGTTCCCCTGACTCCATGCTGTTCTAGACTGTTCCTCCATTCCCACTGTTCTAAAATGTTCTCCTTCATTCCCTATCTAGTTTATCACTATGTAGTTTAGTACTGTTTGAGGACGTTCTGCTTCCACACATCACCAATCTAATAAAGCTCATGACCTGCAGGTTTAACCTGAAGTGACTGAAAGATTTATCTTCGTTATTTTGTAACTTTAATCATGTTTTGAGCAGCTCAGTTTATTGCTGAGTTTCTCTAGAGGGTTTTGGCACCATTGCATCAGTTTTGTTTGTTTCACATGAGAAAGAAATTTATGTTTTCAGATTATTGCGTTTCTGACCAATTTTACATTAATTATATCGAAACCTGAACTCAATGCTTCGCTGTTGCGCCTCCTGATGCGTCAGTGTGCCTTGGCCTTTAGGGTCGATTTCTCAGGGCTTTTAGAACCTCAGGAAGAAAAATGAAAGAAAAGTCACAGAGACTTTCAGCAATCGACACTCCCACCATACAAACGTCCTCCTGGATCCTGTCCCTCCTCTCAGAGCTGGGCTCTGTCCATCAGTCCATCCAACCTGACGTCCATCCACTCAGACTCTGGCCGTTTCAGGGTGATCAGTTCAGCACGGCTGCACTTCCACCAGAGGAGGCCGATCTCAAACAGTGAGGGAGCACTGGGAGGACCTGACCGGGACCTTTGATGCCAAATAGGAAGTGAAGGCATGGAACTGAGCAAGACGCAGCTACCGAGACAATGGACACACACACACACACAAACACAGGTGACGGTTAAAGTGCGAGTCAGCAGTTGCAGCTCTTCTCCCTCTCCGCCTCCTCCTCGGCCGGGTACAGGACCTTGGCGGTCAGGCCACTCTTGACTCCGTCCCAGCCGTCGCGGGTCGAGATCTCTCCCATCTTCATGAGCTCGTAGATGTCGCGCGTCAGCAGCTCGAAGGCTCGCTCCACGTTGCTGTTGCACTTGGCCGAGGTCTCCACGTAGCGAACACCCAGCTCGGCCGCCAGCTGCTCCGCCTCGTCCCGCTGCACCTTCCGCTCCCGGCTCAGGTCGCTCTTGTGGCCCACCAGGATGTAGACCATGTGGTGCGGGAGGATGTGCTCGCTGACCTCGCGGTGCCACTCCCGCACGTGCTCAAACGTTTTCCGATTCGTCAGGTCAAACACCAGCAGCCCGCCCACCGAGTTCCGGTAATAGGAAGTGGTGATGGACCTGAGGAGACAAAAACAGTGCTTTAAAGAACCGCTACACCCTTAAAAACAGAGGAATCTCTGATCTGCCCAAGGTTCTGAAAACTGAATTCACTTTTTTGGGCACAGTATATTATACAACAAAACCGTTCACCTCCCAGTCCATGTGGTCTACAGAAACTAAACTGCAAAATAGCCTAATTTTATAATGTCACAAAAAAACAATGCATTTACACACATGCACATTTAGCCTTTAGTGCTGTGCAGGCTAAAGTAATGTAAGCCTAGACTGCTTTTTCAGCATAGCAGAGTAACAATCCAGAGCGAATGCCCCTAAATATTTAAACTGAAATGAAAAAATATGTTCAAGTGATAGATTTACATTTATCAGGCGCTTTTATCGAAAGTGACTTCCACTCCCTACCTACAGGGGGCAGTCTCCCTGCAGCAATTTGGGGTTAAGAGTCTTGCTCAGGAACCCAGTGGTGGTGCTTAAAGGTAGGATTCGAAACCAATGCCTCTTAGTCCAGAGGCGAGTATCCTACACACTAGGCCTCCACCCCCATAGAGAAATAGTCATATTAACAATGGAAGGATACAGACCCTTAAAACAACCCTTATATAAATAAGACCATTCTAGAGGCCAAAACCTGGTATGGACAGACTGCTGCATGTCATCCTTTAATAGGAGCTGAAGAATATTCCTGCAGCCTTTCAGTGAGGCAGCGTTTGTGCGGCTGTTCCTGTGTGGAGAACACGGTTCGTCTCTGGTTAACACCTGAGAGGCCACTTTATTTCACTGCGTTAGTCAAAGACATGGTCAGCCTCACTCTTAGAGTTCCATACACTACAAAATATAGCAGGAGTATTTTCAGCTGTGGGATTAGCTCTGCCGCTATAACCGAGAAAAATGTTAAGCTAGAACACGTGATAATTCTTCTGTAGAGAACCTGTTGGCACCAACCACCAAACTGTGAAGGCATCTGTTCAAACATCCATAGACCAACTGCTCCATCTGGTTTACTCCACAATTAAAGTCTTTAATTAACAGGGTTCCCCTCATTGCTGCTGTACTCTTCTGGGATTTATAAAACATTGCTGTGAGGATTGATTGCCTTCAGCCACAAGAGCATGAGTGAGTTCAGGCTGTATTCCACGGTCCCAGGCGTGGTGACCTTCTTCTGGTAATGCTCTCATGGTCTAAACCAGCAATAATGTGCCTCACAGTAACAGAAATGACTGATTAGAAGGTCTGTCTGAGTATTCGAGCAGCCAGGAGGAGTGCAGCGCTCCTGAATCCAGCCTGGGAGGATCCGAGAGGGATCTGAGCGGGTATCAGGTCTGAGAGCCCCTGGTTCTGAGGGTGATGGAAATGAATGGAGAGCAGATCTATTTGTTTACTCCATCCGTCTCCTGCAGAGTGAAAGGTGGAGTGATGAGTCACAGACGGGCTCGTCAGTGTTTCTACACCGATAAATCAGTGTTTAACGACGACAGCCCAGAGTTTAACGTCGTAAGAATGTTACACAACTAACAGCCCTGAATCGAGGCCGGCATCCATTAACGATCGGCCTGATTTTACTTTTCCAAGATCACGATGAACCTGCACGGCGAAGAGAATTCACAGAAAAACAACGAACGGAAAGGAAATGATAAAGAGAAAATCTGGCGTGAAATCGGACATTTGACGTACAAAAAACGCCACAATTCCCCGTGTGCAGGTGCGGGCATCATTACAGGACTGGCATTAACCCCGTGGTGCCCACCTGAACCGCTCCTGCCCGGCCGTGTCCCACAGCTGCAGCTTGATCTTCACCCCCGGCTCCACGTCCAGCGACCGGGCATAGAAATCCACCCCCACCGTGGGGTCCGCCACATCGCTGTACACGCCGTCCGTGAACCGTTTCAGCAGCGAGGACTTCCCCACCGTCGAGTCTCCCAGTAAGATGATCCTGAACTGGTACTGCCACAGGATGTCCATGGCATGGCGAGATGGGGCGCACGAGACGCAGCGAGCAGAAAACAAAAGCCCACGGACACGGTGTTTACATCCAGGAGGAGAAGGAGGAGGAGGAGGAGGAGAGAGAGAGAGAGAGAGAGAGAGAGAGAGAGAGAGAGAGAGAGAGAGAGAGAGAGAGAGAGGAGGGAGAGGGAGGCGAACTGGTGCAGTCACGTGACATGCGCATCTCCTGATCTCCAGGTTCTCCTCGGCCGGACCACTCACTGGCCACTTTATTAGAAACACCTGCTGTCTGGCCGTGAGTGCTTTGTTGTGTGTGTGTGTGTGTGTGTGTGTGGCACTGGCATGATGGGGGCATGTTAGTGTTACTGGCTCTCCCAGCCACCAGCAGCACTCTCTGGCTAACGGGCCGGTCAAGCCCTGTCCATGGTACTGAAACTGGCACAGCTCTGCAGGGGCGGGCACCGACCTCTGGCATGCTACAGGAGGCCGGGGGTGGGTGTGTGGGGTGTGTGTGTGTGTGGGGGTGTAGGGGCAGGGAGGTGTACCCAGGGTTAGGGGTGTACTTTACATCAATGTTCAATAAATTATTCCACAACACCGCCGCTTCTGCCAGGTCGGGAAAGTTACACACTCTACAAAAATCCTAATCTGATGAATCCCAACATTTACCCAACAACAACTCCACCTGCTCCTCACACTCCATCCTGACCCACGGGTGGAGACTGCGCCTGCTGCCAGTCCCTGAGGGACAGCAGTGTCTCTGCAGTATCCCTGAGTCCAGGCGGGTTCTGGTCCAGTCAGGACAGGCTGGTCTGAGATAGTTGTAGCCACTTTTCACGATGAAACTCTGGATGGATTTAAATAAAAAAAAATTGCTCGTTATTCCTCATGTACGCTAACATGTGTCAGTTTTGCTGTCATTATTCCATTTTATTTTAATACATACAGTCAGTTTTCATTGTCCTCGCTTCCAACTTCATTTCCCACAGTCCCTCAGGCGCCCGCGGGGGCCGGAGAGCCAATGAGCGCGGTGGGGCGGGTATAAAGTATGGCGGCGCCATGTTCCTGCCTCGGTCTACGGCGCGTTGAGGGTGAGAGAAGGTAATCTACACTCATCCTGCCTTTTAGGAGGCAGTTCTGGTGTTTATTATTTATATATAGATTATAAGTGTGTCTACGATACAGGGAAAGTGGCGATTATAAATTATAAAGTAGGTTTTGAAAAGTTATTTGGTGTGTTTGAATGTGAAGGCTCTAGGGCCTGCAGTGTTTCACGCCGATGCTCATCAAAACTTTACTTACAGAAATTACCGCCAAACTTCATTATTACAGAAGTCAGGCGTTGCAGTTTTGATTAATAGTTTTCCCTCCCCACAGGCACGTGTTGGCAGAATGAAAGAGGGTGATGTGTGGAGATGGCGATGGAGAGGTGTGGACAGGGTGAGTCCGAGTTTCTGCAGTTTTACAGATTTTTCAGCCAGGAAATGTGAATCTGCAGATTTTTCATAACTCTATGTGCCTTGTAAAACATAAATGTAATGCTGATGGTGAAAATTGACATTGTGTATGTACATTTATGGATAGATGGGTGGACGCTCTAGCCATGTGTAGGTAGGATTTTTAGAGGGTGAAGGTGCGGTAGCTCTAGGGGTGCGGGCTTGAAGGGGTGGTAGAGGTGTGGTACCGCAGCCTGGCTCTTATCGAAGGCCTTCCTGTCTGTCTGTAGCAGGTTTGATCAATTAAGAGCCTAAAACATCACTTTTACCGACGGTCGCTGTTCGGCTGTGTCTCTGGTCGCTTCAGCAACATTAAGGAAAAGGACAGATCTCCTCCACAGCACTGCTGGATATGTGGGGGAGATGTTCTGCAGCTTCCTGACTGGTGTCTCTCTTACAGGTCAGGTGGCCTGTTCTCACCGGTCTGCACCTCCTTAATGAAGTGGAAACACACTGGTAACTCCCTCACAGTGAAGAGCAGTGAAGTTCTGCCTCCTGTCTGAAGGTAAATGGAAGAGTGTTTTTTGGGGGTTTGATTCTGAACTGTTTGACTGTGATGACCCAACTTGCCCTATCTGAGAGTTCTGTTATGAGACAATCAAAAATCCTCATTTTTCTGAGTCTGGGTTTGCATGTGAACACTTCAGTTATTGCATTTGCTTCAGTTTAGTGACTGTCCTGTTTCCCTGACAGGCCCAAGCTCCTTGCTGCTGGTGAGGTTGGGACAGACGTGTGGAGATGGAGGTGTGGGCTGGGTAAGTCGGAAATTCTGGGGTTTCCACTGCAGGTCTCAGTCAGGAACTGGGAATCTACAGATTTTTCAGAATTTGGTATGCACTAAAATATAAAACTGTAAAATGCTGCATGTCAGACTTGAGCAGAGTGATGGTGCTTGTCTCTTTGATTAACTTCCTTGTGTAATGATGAGCGGGTGTGTAGGTGTGGTAGCCCTAGGGGTGCAGTCCCTCAGCCTGGCTCTTATCGAAGGCCTTCCTGTCTGTCTGTAGCAGGTTTGATCAATAAAGAGCCTAAAACATCACTTTTACCGACGGTCGCTGTTCGGCTGTGTCTCTGGTCGCTTCAGCAACATTAAGGAAAAGGACAGATCTCCTCCACAGCACTGCTGGATATGTGGGGGAGATGTTCTGCAGCTTCCTGACTGGTGTCTCTCTTGCAGGTCAGGTGGCCTGTTCTCATTGGTCTGCACCTCAATGAAGAAGTGGAACCACACTGGTAACTCCCTCACAGTGAAGTTCTGCCTCCTGTCTGAAGGTAAATGGTGTTTTTAGGGGGGCTGATACTAAACGGTTTCTGACTGTGATGACCCAACTTGCCCTATCTGAGAGTTCTGTTATGAGACAATCAAAAATCCTCATTTTCCTGAGTCTGGGTTTGCATGTGAACACTTCAGTTATTGCATTTGCTTTGGTTTAGTGACTGTCCTGTTTCTCGTAGGTATAACCTTCTGGGACTGAGATTCATCTTGGATTTCAGGTGAGTGGAAATTGGTGACTTGTTGACTGTTTTAATGCAGTTCCTAAGAATCTGGGTTCTCCAATTAATTGCTAGAGCAACAGGAAGATACCCCTGCTCTGGCTTTGGGTGTCTGGGGCAGTTTTATTGACCCTACATGCAAAACAAACTGTTTATAAAAAGTAGAATTTAGGCCAGTAAGTTTGGTGGTTGGTTCTAGTCAGCACTTAATGCATGTACAGGAAGCACCACTTAAACCTCTTGGACATGGTAACCGGTTTAGTCCAAGTGATCTAGAACACGTCCGGTGTCTTAGAACCTATGGTCAAGTGAAATGTAGTCTGTTCTGATCCTGAATCGCAGTATCTCGTTTGTTGTGCAGGGTGGGGACTTGCTGCAGGAGGTCTATTCTGGTCCCCAGGTAAGTCAGTCCTGTCTTGGTCAACATGGTCTGAACCTTAAATTGATCGAGGATGACACCATTTGTAATGTGACTGCTGGATGAAGCTTGCGGATATGGGACTGAGATCACTATTTTTTTTTATACCTCTGTACTTGCTGTAGGGCTGGTTTTAAATCTCCTTCTCTCAGTTGTAGGTTTTCCCAGCTGTGCGATGAGTTCTGCGACTGCAGGTCACGTTCACCAGAGGTCAGCATTTGCTTAGTCATCCTGCCTGCTTATTTAGTTTCAAATGTAGTTGATGCAGTAACCTTTTCTGTTTCTCTTTCACAGGAATGGCTGGTGTGGGTGGAATGCCTTTTTTTCCCTTAAATATTTGTGTAATATATAAATTCTTTAATAAAACAAATTGACCTCTGAAAGTCTTTTATTATTGTCTTTGGGATAAATGGTTGCAGAACTCCACACCATTCACTGCCTTAAGATTACAGGTCACTGGAAACTCTTTCCTTTATTTAGAGGTTTGTTGTAACTAGGACTGTCCCCTCAAAAGGGACTAAGCCCAAACCAACATGAAGATCTACTGCAGGGGTCACCAATCAAGTGCTGAGCTATGATGGGCTCCGGGTCTGGTTTAGGTAACCTGTTCTAGTGCATGCATTAAATGCTTATTTAGAAGTGGTCACTATATAATACAAATGTGTTAAAAGAATAACTTAACTACTTTACCCTGGAAGCCTGGAGGAAACACTGCTTTTATTGGTAATACTTTAACAGTAATAGCACAAAGGCACTGCCTAGTGTCAAGAATACATTTGGTGTGTAACCTGTACAGATGAGTGGCTGTAGTTTAAAAAAAAAAAAAACTGCCTGAAGCAAAGAGGCTGAAGAAAACACCTTCCAAACATCTGCCTGGTTCTTGTATTTAATCCATTTTAAAAGATGCCAGATCTTCAGAAACCACATGCACAATACCAGAATCCTGTAAACAGACCAGAGATCAGTTACTTCAAACATCATGACCACTTCAACTACTACAAAATGTTCACTTGCATAATATCCAATATCTTGGCAGGAATCTAAAAATGTTCTTTCAGAGGGTTTAATGTGGCTGGTGTGTGTAGACAATACACAGGACAGGAATGTGTGAGCTGTAAATACCAGCGTAACAGTGGAGGACGTGCTGTTGACTGGTCAGTCCTGTGAAATGGAGGGCAGTTTGAACTCTATCTCAGAGTCTGGCGAGCTGCTGCCGCTGCAGTCACTGTACGTGTCTCTGGAAAAGGGCAGGTGAATTAAAAACATTATTGAAAAGTTAACATTAAGCCCTAATGTGGTCGGTCACTTATGTTTCTGTTAAAGAAACTAAGTCGGAGCCTAATGATCTTGTAGCAAGCTGAACTTTTATTTTGTAAATTATATTCACAATTTTTCCCATCAAAAAAGCCAAAATTCAAACTTGACTCAAGTTAACAGCACCCTCTGCTGGTGGCAGCACGTTTATACTGATCAACAAAGACTTCTGTATATTCTCAACTGTGAACTTAATCTCAGCCATTCTGACTCAAAACTGCCTTGGAAGAGAAATATATTTTCAGGATTAAAACTCAGGGGAATCTTAAATTGCCACCAAACATTAAATATAGTTAAACTGCCACCAGCTGTGAAAAAAAACTTGAAATAAAATGCTGTTGGTTTTAACAGCCATATCAATATGAGCAGTATCGAGAATGTAAAATAAATCTGGAATAGATTATCACTAATATTACAAATGATTATTAAATGCACCACATTAGTATAAACCTATGTACTGAAATTATGGAAAAGAAAGAAATGGAGATACAAGGTCTAGTTCTGATAGTCTCCAGGTATGACATGTGATTGACAGCAGTACCTCCCACTTAAAATGTCTTCCAGTGCCCCACCCATAGCGGTTATAAGCCACCACCTAAATGCTATTCAGTGCCAATCTAAGCGAAGGAGACTCTGCTATATTCTCTGGTACAGGTGTGAAGGGAGCGGGTCGTACCGTGGCGAGAGCCGGCAGCCCCGCTGGAGGTAGCTGTGCAGTTTTCCGGCCGCAGCCAGCAGGAGGCCGAAGTATGGCGGAGACGGCTTGATGGGCCTGGACGTGAATTCTGGGTGGTACTGAACGCCCACAAAGTACGGATGGTCTGATGGGCGAGAGACAGTCTGACTGAAGTGATCATATTAACTCAGAAAAACACAGAACAGACCTGATGAACTTCTTCACAACGGAGAACACACATTTATCCCAGCAGCTCACACCACTTTCTTATTCAAACTATTAACCGATAAGAATACGTATTTACAGCAAACCCCCGCGCTTAGTGAAAAACAGCATTGTCATGTGGCAAAAAAAAAAAGCAGCTTGTTCTCAGAAGAAAAAAAAAAACATGACAAATCGCAAATGCTGGTCTGCGTATAAGCGGAGAGGAGGGGTGGGGTTTACTTTAAGAGGGAAACATGCGTCAAGACTCTTCTCAGTCCTGGCTCCCCAGTGATGGAATGAACTCCCTCTTCTGGTCCGAT
>JBBPDC010196759.1:0-32607 GCA_037974485.1 Hemigrammopetersius urotaenia
TTGCTCCAGGGAGACTGTCCCCTGTAGTTAGGAAATGGAAGTCGCTTTGGATAAAAGCGTCTGATAAATGCCATAAAGGTACAGCAGCTCGTCCTGTGTTTTATTTGTCTATGACCTGCTTGAACAACACTTTTAAATGTGCAAAAATGGATGTTTATCCTAAACAGTGTTTTTTATTGGTCTCCTACTGCTAAAAAAAAACCCACATTCCTGACATTCTGAAAATGTCTTTTAGTGTCATGATGGGTTTTTTTTTTTGCAATATTGCTTGCCACCAAGATGTACATTGATTTGTTTGCTGTTCATTAGCCTTTTTGTACCACAGGCTCACACAATGACAATCATATTGACAGTAAGATTAATAAAATATTTTCTTCCTTTCTGCATACCTGTGGTGGCTAGTTATGAAATTGCTTGTTTACAGTGATCTTAAAGCCGCTGTGAACTGCAGTATATCTTCCTGCCGTCGCGCAGATCAGCCCAGACAGTTTTCAGCGGTGTGTCTGTGTTACAGGAGTGAAAGTGCTTTCTAGCACTTTGGCCCCAGGAGACAGTTTGACTTTCTCATAATATCAAAAATGCAAACATGAAGCGAGTCCTCTCATACACCCAATCCAACACGCGTACAGACGCACACACCTGAGGATTTGCATGGCCGGTGTCTAATTTTATCCATGGGCCAGTGTGCAAACAGAGTGCATTGAAAACAAACCTGTCTGTTATGACTCACTTTTAAGCAGCACATCAAGCAAATTAGCTGTCGGCGGCAGTTATTATTGATGCTTTTATTGCACTTGTCGGTTATCTGAAACCAAGAGATGTAACATAGTCTTTGGGCTGCAAAAAAAACCTGAATGTTTAGGTAACTGATCATTGATTAGTTGCATTTTCACATTACATTACATTCATTTTGCAGATGCTTTTATCCAAAGTTGCTTATAATACAAGGAAACACAAGTTTTGGGACCGGGAGTATTAAGTGCTAAATTCTTTATGTAGAAGTAGTGCAAGATGCTGCTCTCTGAACAGAAGAGTTTTCAGGAGGTTTTTGAAGCAAGAGAGGGATTCAGGTGCCCTCGTTGGACTGGGTTTACCTTGTGTGTAGGAATGGCAGAGCCAGACGATGTTCTGGAGGGGCAGAGGGAGTGAGGAGGAACATACGCATGATTCACATTGACTCATTAATCAATTATAGGACCTACAAATGCGAGAAGCTGTAAGAGAAAACGGGACAAGCTGCTAAATGTTTTTGTAAATGATTTCAGTGCAGAAGAGAATATAACATGGTGAGCTTTGGTGCTTTTTGTAGACAATTTTGGCAAATTCAAAGTTTAATTACAGTAAATGTGTGGGAGTGGCTGTAGATTAACCTATAAGACAACCTGATTTCTTCAGTTTCCTTGGCGAATTGTTGTCTCTTTCAGGCTAAGTCATTGACTAGCGATGGGTTGTGTGTAAGATACCGTTTAGCAATAGATCCAATAAATAGCCCCCCCCCACACACACACATAAAAACAAACCAAAAAAAACAGCCCACTCCATTATTCCAAATAGGGGCAATCATGAAGCAGAGCAGGTTAAGAATATTTTCTTTCCTGATGTAATCCCTCATTTTCACACCAGCATCACTGCCTTTCTCTGTTTTGATAGATGGACCGGGATGAAGGGTGAGGAGGACAGATTGACACTCCCTCTGCGGGTGCTGTGATGTACTCACAGTATAGAGATGCTGCCGTCAGTCATTTTGAAGCAGTTTGTCTTTTCTAGTCAGGTTGTTCTGTGATTGTAATTGGATGATGTAGAACTGGCGGAACTTCTTCTTAAGGCTTCATTTTTTAGGCTGCCGTACTGAAATCGCCATTCATATTCTGTGTGAAAAGATTCTGTTTGAGTGAAACTTGATTCCAGTTTTGGAAATTCATGTTTTTTTTTAAAAAACTTTTTTTGGGAGAAGCCTTCCAAGAAAAAGTGAAAACTGTTATTGCTGTAAAGAATGGACCAACTCAATATTTCAGTCTATGTATTTGAAAGCAGTGTCATTAAAGTCCCTGTTGGTGTAATGGTTAGATGTCCCGATACTTTTTGTCCCTAAATTGTATTTAATCTTGCAGTAATCTTGTTTTAAGAGACTGTTTTGCAGAAAAACCCTGCGATTTGGGCTGTGCGATTTGGCCTAAAATCAAAATCTCGATTAATTGAACACTTTAGCTCGATTACGATTAATGAACGATTATTTTATTTATTTTTTCATTTTTTTGCCCTCCTAGTTCACTGACAAGTTTTGTACAGTAAATGTGCTCACATATTACAAGTGAGAAATTTTTGAATAAAGGGTGCATTACTTGATTTTAAAATAATTGAAGGAAACACACACTATCTACTATCTATATTTTTAAAGGGAAAGTAATCGAAGTAATCAACCTGGAAAATTTTTGATCGATTATAGATTCTGAATGTCGATTTCGATTACTTTTCGATTAATCGCCCAGCCCTACCTGCGATGCCCCTCACCTGCTCATGAACGCGTATCATGATCCTGAAAACTTGATTGTCTTATTTCCTAGCTGTAGCCTTACCTGCTTCACACATTCTTCTCAAAGCCGTCACATTCTTCTGAACAGCAGGATGAACATCTGGGCTGCGTAAGTGTGAGTGTGCTCCCACACACAGGAGAGGTACAGCTTGAGCAAGGCTAAATTGTAAAAGGATGAAGATGTCCAGCTTTGGACAGCAAGCCTGGTAAATACTTGACAGGCAGTTTTGCAGTATAACAGTTTGTCTTGCATTATTACAGAATCAACAGAAACCGGCAGAGTCTGAGTACAGACGAAAACATAATGATGAATAATGAAACTTCTCCTGTGGATATTGAGGTGAAAGTATGAACTGTTTACGTGCTGACCTTGCTGCATGTTCGGGCTCCCCTTGCAGCCAATTAGCAATGCTGCACTGAGATCAGTGTACTGCGAAGTGCCTGATCAACCCAAGTTTGGATGTGAAGGTGATGGTCTCACCTGAGGGGAGTTTGGGTTGTTTTGTGGTTTTTGAGGGGTCAGGCTTGATTGGACAGAACAATAGTTTTGCGCTGTGTGCCTGGTCCATGTGGCAGCGTGGAGGATTAAATTAGCAGCAGTTGTTTATCGTTTGTGCCTCGTCCATCTGTCTGATTCTGAGGAGCTGCGCTCTCCGCTATCGGGCATCATTCCACTCGCACAAACCTCTGAAACTCCTTACTGGGCTTGACGGACTCTTCTAAAATGATAATTGTTTAAACTGCATTTGGGAAAAGCGTTCTTTGACATAGTGGAGCTCTGCTATAATGAGAACTTCATCGTAATGTTTTTACTGAAAAGCTTTTCCATCCTAGAGGATCATTTAACCAGGTAAAGAATAGTTTAAGCATTCAGCTGGTGTTCATATACTATACGGACAAAAGTATTGGGACAAACAACTCCATGTTAAAGTCTATGTATTTGAATGCAATTTAATCAAAGTCCCTGTTAGTGTAATGGTCAGGCATCCCAATACTTTTGACCATCTAGTGTAGTTTCTCATATGACTATGGAACCACTTTTCCAGGGCATAACTTAAAATGTTTTAAAATGATTATCATTAGCAGGTGTATGTAGTTCCACAACTTTGAGTAATGGGAATGGAAGTTCTCTTTAAAATGCCTAGGAAGCTATGATGTCGGAGATTAAACACTTAAACAGAAGAGAACAGTGGGTTTTGCAGAGTAAACTGTGTTGGTTATGTTGGAAATATTTCATAATCCTATTCTGCAGTCATGCCTTGCTCTTCCACTCCCTAAAAGCCCTCCACCACTATTCACCTCCCAGATAGTGACACAATCCGCCCAGCAGAGCCTCGTCTGCCAAGAGTGCTTGACTTTCCTCTATGCAGATTAGCCATGTGTTAATTGCAGTCGCTTGCTTATTTATTTATTTGTTTGTCTTGGAGGGGGTGAGTGAAGGCATCACTTGCTGTTTTGCATGCAGAAAAGCAGTGGCTTCATTAAGAAACCAACAACAAACAGATGGATTTGTATACTAAAGAGAAGAAAAGACCAGCAAATCTTATAACATCTGCAGCAAGTAGGAAGGGATGGAATTGTATCTCTTTCCAAAGCAGTAACTAATGCCAGTACTGGTACTGAGCGCCAATTCCTGAGAGGTGCTAGTAGTGGGTATTCAGTAGTTGTAACAGATTCCAGACTAATTAAGGGCTTCTTACTTTAACATGTGTATGGAATGTAGTTTAGACAGCCAGTCAGTGGTCTAATACATCTTTTTTTTTTTTTTTCGACTAGGGACTGCTTCCAGGGTGCAGATGCTCTTGGCAAATATGTGGCTGTTTTTTTTGGTTTTTTTTTTAAATGATTGTCTGTGATTATTTAGGAGAAAATACACATTTAGTGTTTTTAAGGACCAGGCTGGGTTTGTATTATCAGTACTTAAAGAATGCTGGCTGATTTAATATAGAACTTAATTATTCCTTATGAAATAATGAATACATTTGGTTTGGATACTCTGTAGTATTGAAGTAGTTCTGTTCTCTGGCCTTGTAATGGCACAGTAGTGGTTGAATCATATTACCTGAGAGAGCCCGAACCAAACAGGTCCCAACTGTTCAAATTTCACATTTCTTATAACCACAAACCTACCTTTTAGCATTTTTCAACATTTATCATAATGGTTTTTGCAGCACATGATGGGTCACAATGTTTGCCATCTAAAAAGTTGGAACAGACAAAAAAAACCCCAAACAATATCAAGTATACTGCATGAAAACAACAATTTTTATTCACTGTTTCACACAATGCTTGAAATACAGTTCAAAAGGACCACTTATGCTCTTTGTGATGAAACATGCCGTCGTTGAATGCTCTTTAAGTAATGACAATACCCACCATACGCTCTGAATAGCTTGTGACGCTGTGATTTTCTATAACAATAAACTGTTGCCCAGCCCTACGATAATGATTTCAGCACACTGCTGAATTATTGTGAAAGCGTGTGACGATGTAAGGAAGTCTAAAACCGCATGGCTGATGTGACCCTCACTCTTTTAGTGTCTGATCCAAGGTAAATACTGTCTGTACCTCGATCAGTTTTAATATAGAATCTGAAGCTATCATTGTACCCCCTCAAAACGGTTTTTAATCTGCCGCAATAGTCGTTCATGTTCATGAACCTGGGTAAAGCTGTCTTTATTAACTTGATAAAATCACATCCATTCATAAAATTGCTCCTTCGTGTTACTGAGAGTTGATTATGCTGGTCTTTGACCTTGCATCGATATAAATTAAAAGCAGTTCTGTTCTGAATGAAGATGTGTCTTAAAATGTTCTGAGGTTCTGAGTGGGAGTCCCCAAGGTGAAGATGTGGTGGTGGGTTTTTTTTAAATTTTTTTTGCCCTTTTCCCGGGAACCCCCTGGTGACTTTCACTTTAAAGGACTATGGAGTGAACATGCAAGGGTGTTTTGGAAAAAAATGCAACAGTATATCAATACTGTTCACTGGGACTATTGATATGGCTGTGTCAATATTTATAAACCGATGCTGTCGCAATGTGCGAGTGTGATTATTTACAACATCCAACAGGTGGCAAACGTGCTGTAACAGTCACTGTTTTGCTCTTTATTTAATATTGTATGAAATGCTGCATTAGAGGAGAAAGCTCTATACTGTTTTTTTTCAAAGTGTTGCATGTTGAGGAGAAACATTACAGAAGGTCATATATCTGTGTTGTGAATATATTTTCTGTTGCGCTATTAACGTGTACCTCTAGTCGTGTAGTTGGATTCACTTTCACAGATGTGGTTTAGTTTGTAGCTTGAATTATTCATTTGTAGCCCGCTGTGCTAAAGGCTTAGCGATTAGTATTTAGGTTACGTGTTTGTGGAACTGCTTTGTGTTGTAGCGATGTTAACGAAACAGATGATGTTGCTGTGATATGTGATCTGAGGCGCATGTTCGTGAACGTTTTTGTTGATCTTTGATTAATTTTTCAGCTTTCACGCATGTACCCACATACTTCTCTCTTCTGCCTCATTAACCTTGTATTGTAAAATAACTAACAAAGAATTCATTTGCTGAAAATTAGTTGATTCATCTGTCTTTTTTAAAACATTGACCCAAAATGTGTCGTCATTTGTTCCATTGTATTACGATGCTTGCATCAAGTTGCTAAAAATACCCAGCCTGATGTGCATGTAGCTGCTTCAAGCCTTTTTGAAGGTCGTTAGAGTCCAAACCAATGACGAATCCTTCTGTTTTAGTTAAGACTTTTTTCCAGTTAGGTTTTGAATATTAAATAATCTTTTGGGCCTTCATATCCCAGCAGAAAATGAAAGGTGTTTTGTGACGTTGGAGGACATTAGTGTATCTGTTTTACATTCTTACTGACCTCCCATTTTTAATATGCTGTGCTTTAGCTGTTGGAGGTATTTGTACCGTCTGTTTTTGGTTACAGTGGTCCAGCTTAAGTAATCAGTTGCTTATACGTACCGTATGCCTTAAAAACACTTAACTATGAAAAGACTTGGCTGCATAAACCCGTGTTATTACTTTTCTAGACAGTGATTGGCTGCCAGGCTGTGAGACTTGATTACATCAGTACTCAGTACTACCTTGCTCAAGAGGTCAAGAGTTCAGGAGCGGCCACTTCTTTGCCTCCTGTGGCTTTCTTGAATGTTTCTGTCTCTCCTAGAGGGCTCAAAGGCGTTCCTAGGGGTGTGGAAACTGTCCATAGCCCCCCCCCCCACACACACTCCAATTCAACACCTAATTCAGTTCCCTTCGCTCATGAATCTGAGGTCTCTCCGGAATTCCAGGTTGGGGTCAAAGCCTGGAGTGGAGTGTTTTAATCTGGGTTTAGCAGCATACACTGGACTTCAGTAATACTACTGTACATCCACTCAGCAATGTAGCACAACATGGTCATTTCGACTCTATCAGACAGCCACCAGCACCTCTTTACACAGATGGCAGCATATGGAGTCTGTATTGTCCCGTTATATTGACACGCAATGATACTGCTGTTCAGTTTTTCTTTTCGATAATGTGCATTATATCCTTACATTACATTTGCATTCACAGCATTTGGCAGAAACTTTTATGCAAAATCCAAAAACACAAGTGTAGGCGAATGCAGTGTTGGGACTAATGCATGGGTTCATACTCTTTAACTTTAGTGTTTTACTCCATAAGCATCATGTTTGGAACAGTGGTTTTATATGTATTCAAGATTTTCTTCCTTCTCAAATGTGACCTTTTTTTTGAAGAATGAAGTCCTCTATTTGCTCCTTCTTTTACTAGCGCTCTGCTCAGAGGAGGTACGACATCACATTATCAGAGCATGACGGGAGCTCGTGAAGGTGGTGCATCTAAAAAAAAAAAAAAAAAAAAAGAAAAAAATGTGGTGAAACGGCCACTTGTTTGCCTAAGTAACTGTGATGGTAATTCAAAGTGCCCACGATGTTGTTTGGTGGGTTAGGTTAGCAGCTATATTTGGCAGGATGGTGGATCTGAAGAACCAGGTTTGGGCGACTTTGCATTCTTAAACTGGTTTGAGATCATTTTAGGCAGCGCTCACACTCCAGTAGCATTTCTGTCATTCATCCAGTGCCAAGTGTGCTTTATTAAAGCTGCAGGAGGAGCAGGGTTGGCTCCAGTTCAGACGCGCACACACACACACACACACACACACACACACACACACACACAGCTGGGACCTGTTACACTCCCACAGACAGACTGCCCTATGTCTCACAGCTATAAATAGTTCTGATGGTCCTTTCTGTGGAAGTGAGGGGTGTGTGTTTTCTGGATGTGGATGTGGGCTGGGCGATAAGATACTGAGAAGTGAACAAGGTGATGTGCTCATACCTGTGTGTTGGGAAGTAAGTTTGAGTGGTACCAAAGAGTGAATAAAACATCAGTCTGGAGACACAATCACTTCCGTTCTCATAACAGCTTCCATTATGTAGCCTACTTTGTGATGCACTTTTTTGTGTTAGAGGTCCTTTTTTGGGAAACTGATGCTAAAGTTCCCTTTGCACTGCACTGTTTTCTTTGTTTGAAAATAATAAAGGATGGCTGAAAAAAGATGGCTAGGATGCAAAACTGAGCCAAAAACACAAGTGTCTTAGTCATCATCAGAGTGGGGGTCTCCCCCTAGCCAGTGGGACATTATGGGGGTCTCCCTAGCTATGGGGACATTACCTTATGCTATTCATGTCGGTGTGTGTGGCAGACTTTGAGGAATGCGGAATCAACCACAAGATAATGGGACTCTTTGACCTACCTCACACACAAAAATATTAGTTTAGCTAGTCTCTCTAGCCACCTGGGTACCTACCAAAGTTTTTTCTATGATCGATGATTGTTTTTTCTTATGCTCACTTGGTCTCTGGAGAAGAACATTGTAATCAGGGTTTGACTAACATTTATTTACCAGCCACTGTGTATAGTTGATATCCAAAGAAAACCTTAGTCACCAGCCAAAGTCTTTAGTACTAATAATGCATAACACACAGCTGTACTTAAGTAGTTTGATCTTATATAACCGTAGAGCAAGGTCATACATCTTTGATTCAGATTTTGGTATAGAACAGTGACAGTGGTGGAGTCCATACAGGTTTAGTTTTTTTGGATATCTGCCCTTTTAAATGTCTTTTTACCCCTTGAGGGTTGTGATTTTTCCCTCTGACGCATTGCCCATATCTATATGCATACATGGTCACACATGCAAATCTACATCTGTACCTGTGAATATACAAAAAAGATGTGGCTACTCTGCTCTGTCCTGTTCCATTGGTCAGTGCTTTCCAGTAGAGATTAAACAGACTGTGTGCAGTGAACACCTGTGTCAGCAACTTAAATTAGATGAGTTTGCTCTTTAGATGCTTGTATAGTCTTGGACTGATGAGTATTTGTCTTGCTTAGTTGATTTTTTAGTTTTTTTTTAAAAAAATTGGATTTGCTATCGGTTGAGTTTTTGCTTCTCTAATGTTCATATGGCTGGTAGAGAACGCATGCCTGTACACACGCATACACAAACAGGTACCGGGCAGCCAACACTTTTTGTGCTGCCAAGCTGCCATTGCTCCTTTCATTCTTTTGTTAAGGGCCAACATCACACCGCTCTAGTTTATTTGACGTATTTATTTTGTTCCCAAGGGATCAGTTCGTCGGCCTCTGGCATCATGTGTCATAATCATCGAGTCGAGCTTGGAGTTCTGAGACTCATGTTAACGTGAAATTCGTCCACACTTCGATCTCCTGTCTGCAGGTTCTGTCAGAAGATATGTAGTTACACAAACCCTCCAAAACATGTTGCTTCGGGCAGTCAGTGTTTCAAGGTTTTCCACTAAGAACATAATTCAGTCTTGATCTTCAGATCATCCGCTGCAAGAACATGCTGTAATATTTCTTTTTATGCTTTTGGAGCTTTTATGGTTTGTGCTAGGAATGGATCTGTTTGTTTTTGACTGATTTATTTATTTGCATTTACATTTACTACCGCTTCTCAAACTGTAAACAATCCCACATGTTGCTGTGGGAGCATACAAGCATTATTTGGTAGCGCATGTGTGCCGCAGAAATTGATATTGATATTTTTTATTTCCCATACAATGCTGTTTGTGTTGATTTATTATTTCAATTGCTTTTAAATTTGACATCACATTCCTTCACTGGAATAGTTTTTTTTTTTTTTTTGCGTACATGCGTACCTTGAGAAGGGCCGTCCTGCAACCGAAATTTGGCACTCATTGGTTCAAAAGCTGTCATGATGCGGTTTTACATCCTTTAGTATTTGTTACTCTCCTGCTTTCTGACTAACTTCTGTCTCTTGTTTTTGTTTTTCCCCCCCAGCCCCCGAGCCCAATGGAACAAGTGGGGAAGATCCGTGGCCAGCATTATGGAGCAGCGAACCCCTACACACAGTCACAGGGACCTCCTCCAGCGGCCCAGCAAGGGGCTCCATACCCTGGACAGGGTTACGGCCCTCCAGGACCCCAGAGATACCCCATGGGCATGCAGGGGCGTACCCCTGCAGGTATGGGTGGCATGCAGTATGGGCAGCAGGTAGGTTCTAGTTGATCAATCTTCTGGGCCATGCTTTTGAGACACCTACAGAAATTTTCCAGAAAAAAACGATCGTGTACTTGCGTGTGCGGTAATACAACAAGGTGATTTTCCTTTAAGACTCCCAACTTCTCTTGTACAGACAAAAATGCAAACGTGTGCACAGGTGTTCATCTGCTCCACGATTCACTCCCCTACATTTCAGACTCTCACTATGTTCTTTTGGAGTTGTTTTTTTTTTTTATAAATAAATTAATTTATTTATTTTTTTGCACATTCCAGTGATTGGTAGTGCAGCTGAATGGATGGCAGGGTACTGTCAAAAGAGATGTACACAGGCAAAAGTACAAAACCTGAATCAGACCTTCCCTCCCAACTGAATGGGCGAATGAGGACACTGGTCAGAGAGGAAAAATTAATTGGGCAAAATACTGTCAAATTCTTGAGGAAAGCCTACTTCTCTTTGGCAAAGTTGTCTGTGGTAAGAAGGTTCACCTTCAGTAAAATTGATCATAGTCAGACCCCAGACTTGGGCTGTATTGAAAATTACTTTTTCAATACTTTTTCAATATATTGCAGTCCTCCAATGTTCACAGTTTCATTTGACTGAGCTTGAACAGTTCTGTCAAAAAGAGTGGTCACATATTGCAGGCTAGATGTGCCAAGTTGGTAGAGAAGTATCCCAACAGACTTGAGGCAGTAATTCAAGCAAAAGGTGGTTCAACTTTTCCATGTCAGTGATTCTACTATTCATTTATTTCTGCAATAATATCATGTGGTTAAAATGCAGTAAATACAGCTGGAATTTTTCGTGTGTGTGTGTATATATATATATATATATA
Source organism: Hemigrammopetersius urotaenia (assembly GCA_037974485.1). Lineage (NCBI taxonomy): Eukaryota > Metazoa > Chordata > Actinopteri > Characiformes > Alestidae > Hemigrammopetersius > Hemigrammopetersius urotaenia. The sequence continues at coordinate 10,934 of JBBPDC010196759.1, forward strand.
TAGAGCATTTTGCTCTTATCCAGAGTGATGTACTATCATTAGTTACAAGGACAGACCCTTTGGGGGAAAGTGGGTTTTTGAACCTGTGACTTTGTGGTCATCAGGTTCAAAGCCAAGTGCTTTACCCACTTGACTACTACCACCCCTATATATGTGTGTGTGTGTTTGTTCTGTACCTCTTCAAAATCAAGCTCCATCAAATCTTAGTATTAAAAAAGTGAGGTAGTGATGTCCATAACCCATGATTTGTGTAACTAAACAAGTGGACCGAATTAAACCACAATCTTGGTTTTGGGTAAATCTACAACTGTCTGTTCATTCAGATTCACAAAGAACTTGGCGCTTTGCAGTAATGTTACAGTATGCAATTTTTTTCCCGCACTAGCTGAGTTTTGGACAGCATGGTCCGGCAGGTTATGGCCAGAGCCAGGGGGGCTACTATGGCCAGCAGGGACCTTCCCCTCATGGAGGCCCACAGCAGTCTGCGTACCCTCAACAGCACCCCAGCGTCCCTGGATCCCAGCATCCATTCTCCCAATCGCCCTCTGGCACTCCTCATCCGCAGAGTGGGTCCCCTTATGCCCAGCACCAGGGACCCCCTCAGGGCCAGCCTCCATATTCCCAGCCACCACAATCCCAGACCGGCCAAGCGCCCTATCCACAGTCCCAGGCTCAGACCCAGGCCCAGGTTCCACCTCAGTCAGCCCAGGGAAGCCAGCCACAGCAAGGATACCCACAACCTCAGCCTGGACCTGGGCAACCTTCCCAGCAGCAGCCCCCCTCTCAGCAGCAGCAGCAGCAGCAGCAGCAGGGCCCACCTCAGCAGCAGCAGCAACAACAACCTCCTCAGCAGTCTCAGCAGCCGTCGGGGCATGGACAGCCCTCACCCTACCCACAGACCCCTCCATTGCAGCCTCCACAGCAGCAGTCATCTTTCCAGCGCTTTCCACCTCCCCCACAGGTATGGAGCCATACCGTTTTTGTCAGGATAAGGGAGTATGTCACTGTCTATGTGGGAAAGGTAAAGCAGATGTGGAGTTGAATGTAAGTAATATAGCTGAGGATTTTAAATTTTTGTCATGGATCTTGATGTTAAGGAGCTTTTAAGTTCCGATAAATAATATAATTACATTGAAATAACTATGTTGGCAGTGGGTTTAGTTAAATGCTGTTTGATGTGACGACTAGGTATCTGCATCCCAGGGTTTGTTTAGTGGTTTGTTGATTTCTGGCAAAATGGTTTTGCACATTTAGCCTGTATAGCATTTAAATTCTTTTAATTTATTGCAGCCAGCTTTCTCAGAAGTTGAAGGTTTCTGCTCTTTACTACATAAAACATTCTTCTTATACCAGGATGATGATTTTACCCATAGAACTTTTGGCGGTACGCAAATAGGGGCCATCAGGGACAAAGCTGAATCTCCACAGGCGAAATGAATGAAATGAAGGCTGTTGCTACTAAATAGCTGCATCTGCCTAAATGTGTGTGTTTGCTCTAATAGCTCTTGTACTAGCCAGATAAACAGGATGTTTACTTTGAGTACCAAACTCCCACTGCTGACTGAAAGGTCAGGAGCAGTCTCGGGCAGACGAGCAGAAATGCGGGCCTACCCTGACATTATTAGTGGCTTAGAGCGTAGGGCAGACGCTCAAGTTAATTCTTAGACCCATTTCGGTACTGTTTTGTGTACAGTTCTGTTTTTCACCCCCCACCCTTCTCTCTCTCTTATAATAAGGAGCTGTCCCAGGACTCCTTCAGTTCTCAAGCCTCTGCTCCTTCCTCTAATCAACCCATGGCCTCCAGTAAGAGTGGTACAGAGGACAGTATGCAGGGACGGCCTTCTAGTCTGCCAGTGAGTACCCCTACCCCCCCAACTCCACATACACACACTTCATCAATGATATAAATGTATATGCTGTATATTTTACTTTCATTTTAACACCATGTAATGATTACACATTAGCCCACAAAAGTAATATTTTTTTGCTGAAGTTAACTGTGTTTAGCTTCGGTGTGAGTGTGATTAGTTGGTTAGTGTGATTGGAGAAGGAGAATACTCTAGAATTTTGTGTTTGGTGTATGGTTAAATGTGCGTTTCTCTGAAAAGAATAGACAAACTGTTCATTGAAAACATTTTATGTTACTGACTGCTTGCCATCCTGAATGTCCGTGTTTTCAGTCTACAGGCCAAACGGTTGTCATCACAATCCATGTGTTAGACCTCTAGAAATTTCCTTTGCATGCTTTTGCGTGTGCGTCCATTTGTGCATGTGCGTATGTTGCAGCCAGTGCTGACTGTGACTCGAAGAGGAAAGTTTAATGATGTCGCGAGTCTTGGAGCAATTCACATTCAAACTTGACATGACCTGTTCTTTATCGACAAGGGCTGAGTGGAAAGATTTATTCTTTCCTGAGGATTACTACAAGACTCCTAAAGTTTTGTGAATGACACCTGGGTGATTGTGTGTATCAAATGAGAGTTGCCTCCGTGAGAGAATGCAAACAAGAAATATTAATGTCTGACCATGAATGTGTGCGTACAAGTGTGAGGGACCTGTTAGGGACAGGAGGAGGGAAATAGTGCGTGTGTGTCTGTGCTGTCTGCCAGTGGGGGATGCCCTCAGGATGTGGTTCCTTCTTCTTTTATTTATTTCTTTTATTTATTTATATATTTCTCTTCGGCCCAGCCAATGACCGAGACAGACCAGGGCTATTTTTTCCTCGGGAATCCCTGGCGCTGGAGGAGACGGGCAATTATCTACCCCCTCTGACTCCCCCTTCCTCACCCAGTGCTCTCTTCTGCTCTGCTCTCGTGAGCCAGGGCACGTTAAAGCACTTGCTGCTGACCTCACCATAGTTTAATTCAGTGCTGGGCTATACGTTGTGAAATTTTCAGTGTTAAAGGTGTTGACAGATAACAACCTTTGCATCCATAGTAATGGATTTCATAAAATAATTGTCTGTTGGCAAGCAAATAGTTTTCCTTTTTTCTATTTTATGCACTGTATCTAGACCTGATTGTTTTCTGCAGTGCGTGTTTACTGGCCGCTTTACCCCACATGATTCACTTCATCATCCTGTCCCGGATGAGTATCTTGTTGGATCTAGGGTTGCAAAAGATTAGAAATTTTGGTGGTATGATTATAGTTTGAGATGATCACAACAGTATTAACAGATAAATCACAGAAACACATTCTATAAAGGTTTCGAATTTCAGAAGCTATTTATTGCTGCTTTTCAAAATTAATTTGTCTGTAACTAGGGATGCACCGAAACAATTTTTTGAACCAAAACCAAAAATGAGGAAACCAAAAACTGAAACACCAAAAGAAATCATTATTAAATTATCAAAAGAATCTGCTGAAAATATTAATTTCGCATTTAAACAATGCACAGTATTAAAAAAAATAAAATTGAAATAAATTATTTTACTTGGCCCCACTCATGAATAGCCTAAAAGCAAGATTGCTGAAATATTATACATTTAAATCTTCTCTCCTAAAACAAGTATTCAAGTGCATTTTAATATTTTGAATGAAGTGCATGAACAAAGTGCATTCAGAACAAGTGCTTTAAAAACTGTTGAAAGATATAACATTCTCTGTAGGCCTATAACAGGAGTGTATAAAAACAAAGACTTACATAGCCCATATAGATTCAGATTCAAGAGAGGTTTATTGTCAATACCACAGTATACACAGTATATACAATATGAAATGTGTTGTGCAACAGTCCCATTTGTGTGTCTTTTGTATTTGTTAGGTTTTTGTTCTTGTAGTGCAAAATAAGCATATTGTCTTGGGGTCCAGTTTTAGTTGATTTTTAAGTTCTTTGTATGTTGTTTGTGTAGGTGTATGTACATTTGAATATATATTAACCGTAAGCACTGGAAAACTTTCTTGCCTTTTCAAAAACATCGACGGAGTGGGTGTGCTCAAAGGGTCTCATCTGCGCTTCATACATACATTTTTTTTAAATTTTTTTTTTTTTTTTGCTTTTCGGTAACTAAAATCTGGTACCTGGGCCCAGTACCCGATGATTACATATATTGGAGGTTACCAATTGGTGGTCGCTATAGACTTAAAGAAGCTAACACTAATGCTGCTTCTTTTAGCCTTGTCTGGTAAGCCAATTGTCTCCCTTTTGTGGAGAAGCCCCTTTAGATATATCGAAATGCGCCCACACAGCAGACATGTTGACTGTAATCAAATCTGGCACGTTCAGTCTGTGGTTGTTGATTGTGTCATCACTGTTTTGGTCGCGTTAAAATGCTTTTTTGCCGTTTTGGTCGCAAATTTACCGTGGCCGAATATTCGGTGTATCCCTATCTGTAACCATTTGTAAGGCTGTAAAAATCTAAGCTGCATAGACCGAGATGAAGCTGTATTTTAACACACTCATGTAACAGAGAATTTGTAATTAAATTCAAGTAAACTTGCTCTCTAAACACACCCAGCTCCTTTGATGAACTACATTTTTTTTATATCTTCAGTTTGCATGTCTTTTTTTTTTTTTTTTTAGCAAGAGAAATAAACTCAGACCTACCTGATGACTTTAACTTAAATTGCACTGCAATCTTAACTGCATTTTAAGAGGCAAACAAGGGGTTGTTGGAAAGATGGCACTATTTTTGTCTGTGCGTGTCGCGCTATTATGTCTCTGGTTCCGGGGTGATTTTTTATTGCTGTGTTGGAAGTCTTAACTTAAGACTATGTTTCACACCACGGTTAATAGTCAGACCGGTTAATCCCTGCAACCTTTGTTGGATCGTGTTGGAACAAGAGCACACAACTGTAAACTGTGCAGGTCCATACACCTTTAAGAATAGAATTACAGCCCACATCCACCAGCAAATGTAAAGGCAAGTTAACTAAAAATGTGAGGTTTTAACGCTCAGGAACTTGAGACTTAAAAACTATCCGACCGTACAGATAGGTAACCTGCTGGCAGTGACATGCTGGTGCTCTTGAACGGGTTTGACTGGTTGAACTAGTTTCGGGATTGTTTTTGCTTCACTTCACTTCAATGGACAAACTGCAGCACCTCCTTGTTTCCCTGTGTTCTTGTGCATTTGTGATTGGCTTTTGCCCCAATGGATTTGGATCGGCCTAAGCCACGTTGTGCATGAGAAACTGTCATTACTTCACCACACATTTTGCATTTCTTTTCACATCATTATGAAACACTAGCCATCTGTTACATTGTGTGGAGACCGGACTGATGTTTAAATGTTAGCTTATAAGCTAAGAACCAGTTCATCTTTACCTTAAAAGTCTTCATTTTGGAGATACGAAGATCAGTGTGGTGATGTAATCCCTGAAATGGCTCGCCTGTAAACTGATCACACACGCCTATCCCAGTTAAAGGTGATTCGTGCTCCTCCTGTTAAGTGACCGCATATTCAAATCAGTGTAACTGAATGTATCTTCACCTGCAATGATGAATAATTTGCCATAGCTTTTCTATAAGTTCATGTTAGGAGAGAAGTGAGGACGGAAGCAGTCGGTATTGTGTGTTTAAATGTGGATCGTCTTATAACATCAATTGTAAACATAACGCACCAGGAGGTGGAGAGAAGAGGCTGGTTGGGTGAAGAGGCATGCATGTAAACTTTGTGTAAATACATTACTTTCCCCGCAGTTGTGGTTTTGACAGTAGAGTGGGCATCTTTATGCGATGATCGCAATTAATTAGTTTTCAATGATCGTTTTGTCCTTGTTAATCTCAGAGCAGCGTCACCCAGCTAGCAGCCTAGATCAAATCGAATCCTCTCCCATTTGGTTGATGGTAATGGATAAACGTGTGTGTGTGTGTGTACATGTGCGCGTGTGTGCGTGAGAGACTATGAATGGTCCCCCCTTCATGTTCTCTAATCTCTTCCACTCTCTCAGAGGGTGCTTTTGTACGTTTTCCTCACAGCACTGCTAATCCAGCTCTGTTCCCTCCCCTCTGCTGCACCTCAAACACTTCCGTCACTTCAGAGGTTCTCCGTTCCCTTTTCTCCTACCTTCTGTATGTTTAGCATTTGCTGCAGGTTTTTGTATCTTCCTTTTTCTAATTTTTAGGCCTGTTTTTGCATACTTTTAAAATATCATTTGCTCTTTACACTGTCTGTTTCATTTTAAACAGCCCAATAGAAACAGCCTTTTCGTTTGAAGCTTTCTGGAATGTCTTGACTACACGTGAGTGAAATAGCAAAAATACCATGATTAATGATGTGACCTTTTTTATTTTATTTTATGATGGTATGGCCAGTGCTTTTAGCACACAGAACAGTTGCATGGATAATAAAGAGACTAACTTGGACCAAATAAACAACCAGCATGATTGAATGTTGGATACATCTTTTGTTCATTGATCCGAAACCAGTTTGATTTTCTTCAGTTTTGTGTCTGGTTTCTTCTTAAATAGTTCATTTTTAAATGATGCGAGTGTGTATGTGTGTGGCTCGCTCTTGCGTCTCTTGTTTACCCATTCTCTCTTTCTCTTGTCAGTCTTTGGCACTGTGGGTTAGGTAAGGCAGATTTTCACTGCTTTGACTCTCAGGTGGATCACTCAAACTGATTCTAGCCAGTATGTGCGTTTGTTAGCTGAGGTAATTGACAGTGTTCTCATCCAAGCGTGTTGAGCTGTTCACTGATGTGTTAGCTTCCTTGCTAAGATATTTTGTGCTTTTAAACTGCGTTGAATTTGTGTTTTCTCAGTTATCCAACATCATTGGTGAAAGTCATAGTTTGGGCTCATTTAGACGCGATTAATAATAATAATAATGATTGTTGTCTGCTCCCCTTTGTTCCAGTGGACTTCAGTCTGCTTGGGATGCCAGAGGCTCAGTGCCCTCTTGTGAACGTATGTTGTTCCTGCTTTAGAAGAACATAGAGCTCTATGACCTGTCCACTAATTTTAATCAGGATATTAACTGAAATCACACTTTAAGAGGTAAGTGATGGAGGTTTCAGGCTGTGATAATCTCATTTTTATCTGCTAGACGCTTCGATATCCCTTCGTTACACACGTTCCCCATTCTCCCTCTGACTTTCTCTTCCTTTCCTCGCTCTCTGCTGCGCTCGGCTGTGTTTTGCGAGCCTGTATTATTGCAGCATTCAGGTTCTGGGTTGTGCTTCCTGTTGCTATTCTGGGTCTTGTGCTTCCTGTGCGTGTGTTCGCATGGCTTATTCAGGTTTAGGGGTCTTGTGCTAGCTCTTTCTCGCACTCTCTCGCACTCCCTCTCATTCTCTCCCTAGCTCGCTCTATCATTCTCTCTTGCATTCTCTCTATCGCTGCCTCTCTCTCTCGCTCTCATAAATATATATATATATATATATACACACACACACACGCACACACTTTTGCTCTCATTCTCTCTCTCTCGCTCTCTATTCTCTCTCATGCATTTTCATTGTTGACTACTAAACAGCAATTTAATGTTTGCTTTTATTTTTTTTCTAAGTAAATGCTGTTTGACCTCTGTCTTTCTCCTTTATTTATTCTCTCGCTCGTGCTCTCTTTCACAGCCACTCTCTCTGTATGCCCCTCCCCCCGTTTCTGCTGGCTGAGCGGACTGCGCCACACTAGGCTGTGCCTTACTGCAGCACTGCCTCCCTCTCTTTTCTAGGCTTCTCTCGCACGCTCATTTTCTCCCTCTCCCTTTTCTTTCAGCTGGTCTTTTTCTTTAGTCCTGCATTTTATCTATCACATTTTCCCTTCAATAATTTTGTACACTTTCAACGTGATCAGCCTTCAGTGTTTCTGTCGTGTGTGTGTGAGAGAGAGAGAGAGAGAGACAACAGTAACTCTAGCTCTGTACTTGCTGTAGGAGGGGCGTTGCTCTGGAGAGGAGGCAGACAGGCCTTTTTTTTCCCCTCTCTTACAGGCAGGCACCCAACCCCCAGTTCTCTTCTTGCTTTTCAGAAGTAGAAAGCTATAAACCTAGCTTTCTACCTATTTATATATCGGAGTGTGTGTGTTATATATGTGTGTGTGTGTGTGTGTGTGTGTGTGTATGTATGTATATGTATGTGTGTATAGATAGATAGATAGATAAAATAAATGTACTAATAATACTAATTAATTCATAGTATTTGATCTGTTTATATCATTCTTGATCAAATGATCTATAATCAGTAAACGGCTAGATTTTTATTCTTGTTTGCATGCATGTGAATCATTGCTCTCAGTGTATGGTTTATAGGGGCTGTAGTGGTGAAGCTGCATTCAAACCCACAGTAATGGCTGCTGTTTGAGGCAGGGGCCTCTCCCTCTCCCTCTCCCACCCTCTCCCTCTATCCTTCTCTTCCACAGCCACATCAGCTCTGTGGAATGGGAGTGCCCCCTAATGGTTGAGTTTCACCCTGCAAAGATCCAGCTAGGGGTGTGGATCTATTTCTCTCTTTATAGAAGGGTTACTCATTCCACTGTACACTGTGCTTGGAGTTATCCATTTACCCTGGACATGCTAGACTCTCTGTGGGGAACCTTTAGGGACCCAAATGTTTTGTATTGAGGAACATGACCAGTGGGAACCATAAGGGCAGTGTATTGGAGATGCTCTGGAAAAAAAAAAAACAAAAAAAAAAAAAACTAGGTCATCTACAGTTTGGATTTTGCAAGGATGCTAGTATGTCTCTTTGTGCCATGAGGTACCTGTGCATGCATGCAAGTGTAGACTTGGTCATAAGCCTTTGTGGTTCTTTCCTTTAGCATGTATATAACTAATAAACAATGTTACGGAATTATTGCTTTTAAAAGGGTTGTACAAAGAACCAGTGGAGTACCCTGCAATGTTGGTCTTATTTTTTACTTAATAAAAATAAATGTTGGGGGATTTTCGTGATACACAGTACATGTTGAAATAAGTCAAGGGATCAGTTGAATAAGTCGAGGCACAATGTCAGTACAGTACAACAGTACAGAGAGCTGCATTGCTCATCTAGCTTAGTGTTTTTTCGGAATAGACACTTTCAGTTATGGTTATACATGTATGATCCCTTGTCCTGACTTATGTAAACAAACCCACATGCATGTCTTTCACGTAAACATGGTTGCCGTGGGGTTGTAAAAGGTAGTAAATGAAACTGGGCCAAATTAAGGCCAGTAAAAAGTAGTAAACGGCATCTGATGAGGTAGTACATTTTCGAGCCTCCATCCAACTAGGCCTATGCGTTTTTCAATTTGTGCAACTTGCGTGCATCTCCTTAAATTATTAAGGTAGTAAAAAGGTAGTAAATTCAGCTTAAGAATCTCTGTATAAACCCTGATAAACAATCAGAGCCACTTTGTAATAAAAGTATGTTTGACTGTGCACACTGCGTCCCAAAGGCCTACTCAGAGGGCCGTGAAGTGTAATTGAAGACGTAATCAGTCTGCCTGCCTGTATGTCTGTGAGAAAGAGCGAGAAAGAGATGCGCGCACACACAGTATGGCTCTGCTTGGCTGCTCTTTGTAGTCTCACTGCACTGTGACCTCAGCATACTCAGCAAGGCGAGCGGGGGAGGTGTGTGTGTGGTGTGTTGAAGAGGAGGAGGAAGGCGTCTCCTCTGTATTAATGCGTGGACGCACGTGGAGCTTCCGTGCAGTTACCATGACAACCCCAGCGACGCTGCAATGTGGCCTTTTCCCCCCCTTCAACCTCTTGCTTTCAGCTCAGGATGAATAGAGGGGTGTGTGAGTGAGAGAGAGAGGGGGGGGGGGAGTGTGTGAGGATATCTGAGGATATCTCAGAAAACAGGCCAAGGGAGTAGATCAGCAATCAAACACAGCGAGCTGGGTCATGTGGAGACTGTGACTGCATGTTGAACCCTGGATCCTCTACACACACACACACACACACACACACACACACACACACACACACACACACACACACACAGATCCTGTTTCACTCTTGGATCCGTGTGTTCTCTTCCACTCCGTTATTTTTGCACTGGCAGCAATAACCGACAGACAACTTTACTGAACAGCCTGGTGCCTTCTGGTTTACATTTTTCTGATATGTGTTCATTTTTTGGTAATTTCTGATTGGCCTATTCAGCATCATTTTGGTTTTAGCCGGTCTGTGTTGGCATTTTTATATCACTTTAATGTGAGGCAAAAACGTCAGCAGTCATATATTTTCACTTATCTTGTCTTTTTCCTTCGTAATAAATGCTAATGCTTTTTTATAAGTTAATTAATGTGCTCTTTTTTTCTTTTCTAATGACTTTTTCCATGGAGCTACAACTGTGGAAACTCAAACAACATGGCTGCCACATATGCTGTGTATGCAGCAGAACACAACATGGCTGACTAGTCAGCTCTATGTTCATGTTCAGTAACGCTTTATATGAAGGCCAAGGATCAGAGATGCGCTATAAACTTCTCTTAGAAAAACTGGGTCATTGTTTAGTTTTTTTTCTTTATGAAGGATCATGCTGTTAAGTAAAGATGGATGCTAAATTCATGATGTGGCACAGAATACACATTTAGTGTATTTCACCTCAGGATTAATGCCACACTATAGTGGCACTAGTCCAGCCCTAGAGTGGAATGGTTTTGAAGGTGTGTGTGTGTGTGTGTGTGTGTGTGTTGGCTCTGGTGAGATTAGCAGCATCACTATAAATTTGTTGATGTGGCTGTGTGTGCTTGGACAATGAAATCGCTGTCTCTGATGAGTGGTCAGTATTGGTGAATGCGGTGTTCAGGGCAGGAGCCGAGTTTGCCAGCCTCAGCTTGTGCAGTCAGCAGATTGGCAGCTCGCTGCTGCTGTGCACAATTCAGCGCTGGCAATTAATGGCTTTTGCACAGCAATTGGTAAAGAGAGGGTTTGTATGTGTGCACTGTATGGGGAGGGGGGGGGTCTGAATGAAAACAGATCTTTTTTTTTTGTGGTAGCACTGTGAATTTTAATTTCCAATATTAGCAAGATGAATAGATTGCAAGAAAAGATTTTTAGTTTTCTTGTATTTTATTCAGTGTACTTTTGATGTGCAGGGCTTAACCGGTTAAAGAGCATTACAAAATCCACAGACAGTGCTCCAGACTCCTTTGCTGCTGCTAACAACATTAGGCCTGCTGTAAGAGAAGAAAACAGAACAGGGTGAGCTCAGGTTTGTAAGACTTTATTTGTAAAATCTCCTGATTTTCTGCCTCGACTGTGAAGGGACTTCCCCATCACATGATGCCACAAACACTGAGTGGGTGAACGCTACCACAAGCTGTGTCACATGAAGCCAGTCACTGAGTCTTTACACAGCTTCACACGCTTGCAGGAGAACACTAATTGCCACATCAGTGTGTACATCAGCAAACAGTGCCCTTCTGGCTAGCAACATGCTGAGTGATGGGACATCCTACCCACTGGGAGAGGCAAACCAGTATTGCTCTCTTGGACCTCTGGCCATGGGTAATGGTGGTACCACCAGGGATGGGAGGTCAACACTTACAGCCACTATTATAGGATAGAGTTGTGGCTACACACTCTGTGTCACCAACACAAATTAACACACTGTGCAACAAAACCTGTGGTTGCTTGGTCCTAAAGAGACATAAAATTGCAGAGAATGTGAAAGCTTTTTGCTATTTTTTGCAATGGAACGTTTCTATTAACATAACTAATTTGAGTTTAAACTCCTTCTCCCAGGCCCCAGTCTCATGATCAGTGCTCCTCCTGACCTGTGTGGTCAGAGCACTGCTGTCTGACCTTGGTGACCTCTTTTGGGTTGAGACAGGCTGTATAGGGCTTCTGTATTGGGATACTTGTGGGGGTTAACTCGGCTCAGTCTGCAGTTTCAGTCTTCTGTCAGATGACTGGTCTTGTGATTGTGTGTGTGTGTGTGTGTGTGTGTGTGTGTGTGTGTGTGTGTGAGTGCCTGTATTCATCTCTTCTGAGGACCAACTGGAGTCTGTGGAAGTGAAAACATCTTGCAGGTCCTCACAAGGGCGTGTGCCGTTTTCACCACAGGTTTGCCTTTTGGTCTCTGAGATTAGAATTAGGTTTAGGTGCAAATTTAGTATTAATAAGGTATCTTCCACATTGTCCAAGGCATAGTGTGTAACTAGATGATTACATTTTGGTACAGGTGCAAAAACATTCAGTTAATGCTGTTATGTTATTTACCCTTTTCTATTACAGCACAGAGCAGTTAAAATAAAAGTACTGAACTGGCCAACAGTGTTTTGAGCAGAAATCTTGCAAGTCAGAACTTGGCTGATTCCAATTGTGCACCCATAATATCCAGAGCAGTGTCTAATATAAAATAAGTCATTGTACTCAAAGAACCAATGGTCCTTTATTTGGCTGGCTTATCAGGTTACAAGGGCGGTAACGATTTGTATATGTATGTGGACAACATGTGGGACCCATTTTTATTAAGTGTGTTTCTCATTTTTATTAAGGACAATGAGTGCTTCGGTCTCTGAAGAGGGTTAGGAACTTTATGTATTCCTGACACAGACACTTGTGCTCACACACACACTGGGGTGTCCTCAGAGACTCTTAAGTTAAATTAATTAATCTCTCACTCAAGCTATGGAGTTGTATTCCCGTGAGACAGTCGGTAAACCCTTGAGTTTGCCAGATATGTTTTACAATACTCCAACACACACACACACACACACACACACACACACACACACACACTTGGGCTTTCTCTCAATTAGGAATGGTACAGTACCCTTGGGTCAGAAACACACAGCTAGCCAGTGGTGAGCATGTCCGAGGAAAGTGTATGTGAGAGTAAGTTGTGTGTGTGGTAGTCAAAGTGTGAGCCTGAATCAGCGTCCTCCTCCTGTCTCTCCCTCTGGGGTTCCTCAGTCAGGTCACGGCCCAAAAATAGCAGCGGGCGCTGTTTCAAGTGCAAAACCGCCGAGTTCGGGGCCGCCGCCAGCCTGCGAGTGTGAGATTTCTATGGGAATACTTGGCCACCATCCAGTGTGTGTGTGTTCTTTCTCCCCTCCTCCTCCTCCCTACCTCTTTTTTTTTTTTTTTTTTCCTTCCCCTCTCTGGTCTAACTGGCAGATGAGCTCACCAATTTGTGCTGAACACATGGGCAACACGTGAGGACAGTTCAGTGTGTAAACATAAGTGTGCGCACACACACACGCACACACACACTCCCGCACTCCCACTCTGTCCTACGCAGGGAGGGGATATGGGCTCCAGACGGATTGATTTCAGCATTGTTTCACCGAGTGCTGCTCATTTAGCTCAGCCTTGTTTTTCAGACACTCCCTGTTTGGGTTAATGAATGACTGTAGCAGTAACTGAAGGAAGCAGTGCAGTAAAAAACTAGGACCTGACTCATAGTGGAAATTGTTTCTGATACATGTATGAAGTCATTGTAATTTAATGTAGGATTTTATGGTATAATTTAAAAAATGCTTTATTGACTGATGCAATTATAGTTGTAAGGTTTGTTGTTTGATTGCTTTTTATGGACCCAGCAATGCTGTACAGCACCAGAAGTGAAATAAAACACAAACTGTCGGACAGAACAACCGGCGTTTCCTTAGTATGTAAATTTGCTGTGTGTTACTCTGCTGAAAGCACCTTAAGCATTTGGTGTTCCAGATGAGTGTGTGTTTTAGTTACTGGTGAATTATTAGGTGTTGACTTTAAAGAATATCATATGCATGTTCTGAAAGGCAGTATGTAGCTATAGAAGTATATTTTCATATCATGCACCTTGCTAGTTACTTTTTTTGTCAACAAAACACTTTGTTCTCCACAATGGTCAGATAATAAATAAGTCCTACTGGTTAATGGCCTTACGGTTGGTTTGAATAAACATGTGATTCCTTGCATTCTCTTTTTCAGGATCTTGGCTCCATTGATGACCTCCCGACAGGTACAGAGGGTGCCCTGAGTCCGGGCGTCAGCACATCAGGCGTATCAAGCAGCCAGGGAGAGCAGAGTAACCCAGCTCAGTCTCCCTTCTCCCCTCACACCTCGCCCCACATGCAGGGCATCCGCGGTCCCTCCCCATCGCCTGTAGGCTCACCGGCCAGTGCCACGCCTTCTCGTACTGGACCCCTTTCGCCGGCTGGCGTGCCAGGTGGGGAAAAATGAGACCATTGATTTCACTAAATCCATGAAAGCATATGTAATAAACAATATACACAATCAGCCAAATCAACAACACCTGCCTTATACTGTGTCAAGCAAGGGGCACACGTGCTCCCTCCGACCACATGATGACCAGACAACCTTCTTGCATTGCTCTGTGGGCCTTCTTATATGCCCACTGTACACTTTTGGTGGTAGACAATGCCAGCACGGGCACTCTGACCAGCCTGCGGCTATGCAATAACTGATTGTTTACTGGCTGCTGACTGTTTCCCACTTCTTGACAGATGCCATTGTAATGAGATGCTATTCACTTCCAACTGTGTGAATTGTTTTAATGCTGTGGCTGACTGATGTATGGGTCCAGTGTTTCATTTTATTTTCATGTAATCATGATTGTCTCTTAGAACTGCATAACACTGTGTGGTAAATATTAAAGGGTGTGGTGATCACTGAAACAAATCACGCTGGATTACTGTTTAGAGTATAATTTTATTTTTTTCTTTCCTCAGGAACCCAGATGCCCCCCAGACCTTCCAGTGTTCAGTCAGATGGAATCCTGCATTCTTCCATTAATCAGTCAGCCATGGGCCAAGACAGAGGTGAGGCTCTTCAGAAAACTCTCAGTAGCTAGTGCTCATGTCTTAGATTTAGAACACTAAAATGAAAAATCTACTTTAAATCATCCTAAAGTTTTGTGAACCCTCAGTGATTAGTTATTAGTCTTGAAGATGAAAGTTAAAGTAAAAAGGTACAACTCCTCCCTTACTGATTGATCATCGAGCCAAACTGTTGATTGCTAATGGGGTTGATGGTGAGGGACCTGCTGTTCTATAATTTGAAAAGCATTTCTTCTGTTTCACTGCCTGATGTACTTCTTGGTTGTTTCATTACTGTAAATTCTTCCTTATAGTATACATGCGGAATCCTCAGATGGCTCCGTATGGCTCTCCTCAGCCTGCCTCTGCCTTATCCCCCCGTCAGTCATCTGGAGGCCAGATGCATGCGGGAATGGGTCCTTATCCTCAGAACAACTCTATGGGCAACTATGGGCCTCAGGGAGGGCAGTTTGGCCCTCAAGGTAAGCGTGTGTGTGAGAGAAAGAGAGAGATGCATGTTTTACATGTATGCTGCTTGGAACATCAAAAAAATCTGGCTAAAGAAAATCCTACACGTCTGAGCAGACCTGTTGTCATTTACAGCTTTCTAGGTAACAGAATGTAATGCTCCTTAGCAGAAGGCAGTAATATGTACAATGTAAATCAGCTCAGTTGTGGTCAGTGCACCGTGCTGGAGCACACAGTTTGCCTTTGAATTCTGTGTCTAACCTTCTCCTTCATCTCTTTCTTGAGCTCTTCACAGCTGGAATCAAGCTACCATTTCAGCTGAGCCTCACGGGCAGAACCTTTGAAGCTCTCTGCGTAACAATAACTAGATAGAGAATAGAGTTTTCTGCATTTCTTTACAGACCTATTTTATATGTGCTTTAAGGATGGCCAGAGATGAAAGTTATTTCCAATCACCATTGGAAGCCTAGTTCAACAGTTCGCTTGCTCAACTGCTGTTTGCATTGAATCGGTTTAGTGTGTTATGGCAGAAGTTAAGCTTGGGGCCCGGCTGGGTTTGGGTTTCCTGTAGTGAAACTTTAGTCTGAAGTTACAAGCTGCAAGAAAATTCTATGGCATAACTGAGGAAAGCTTGTGCACTATGGTCTCAGAAAAATCTTTCTCTGAGGAAATGCCTTTGTCATTTAATTAAAGGTCTGTCTACTTTGAAGATGAGTAAGAAAAAACATTCTTATTTTGTTATTTACACTCTTCCTGTTCACAGGTTACCCAAGGCAACCCGGCTATGGCAGCATGCCCGGCACTAACTACCCTGGTGGACCCGGCATGGGTGGGACCATGAACCCTATGGCAGGACAGGGTGGCGGGGGGCCGTATGGAGGGATACCTCCTGGGCGCATGGCTCCAGGACAAATGGCCACGAGACCTTACGGCCCTGGCATGGGTCCCAACATGAGTGGGATGCCTCCACAGGTGGCCTCGGGCATGTGTCCCCCGCCTGGCATGAACAGGAAACCCCAGGATCCAGCCTCAGGCAGCATGCACCACGGCCCATCCAACTCAATACACAGGTTCGATCTTGGAACAAAATATGTGCCATACACAGAGGTGCCCAATTATTTGGTGCACCTTTGAACCAGGGTGACTCCAGTCACTACTGTGCTGGTATTACTGCTATGTTCAGAATAATCCAAATATCTGGTTAGTAGTGGTTTTATGGCTACCTCATCCCATTGATGAGATGAGAATTTGTGCCATGACTGCGATCTAAACCCATCGCAGTCTGCGCTGTAAACCCATAGTACATGTATTAGGTGTTTCTGACTAAATGAAAACAAGTATATCTGGTTATATTCAGTTTTCAATTTTCAGTATTCAATGTTAAACATAGATGGTCATTAAATGTTTCAGTTGGTTAATACTTCTGATGTTGCTTTTTCTAGGCCACCTGGTTATCCCAACATGGGCCAGGGGATAATGGGGGCTGGGTCTCCATATGCCCCACCCATGAACAGCATGCAGGGAATGATCAACCAGGCAGGGCCGTTTCCCATGGGTGGCAACATGGCTAATAACTCAACAGGTGAGCACCTGGCCTCAGACCTTAGCCATTGTTTGCAAAAAAAAAAAAATTTCATCCATTTTTAAAATTATTTTTTGATGTGTGCTTTCTGCACTGAATAAGCCAAATAGAAAGAATAGACATTCTAGGTAATGTCACAACTCAAGTTTATCCTCCTACTTTGTAGTAAACAAATACTATATGGACAAAAGTATTGGAATGCCTGACTATTACACCAGCAGAGACTTTAATGACATTGCGTTCAGATACTTGTGGGAATTTGTGCCCATGTGTTGGATGCAAAGTCCTCTCTGTTCCAGTTCATCCCAAAAGTGTTGGATGGGTAAAACTTTTGTCCGCCTAGTTAGTTACTACACTCAGAACTTCTTCCATACACACAGACGAGTTCTGTCCAGCTCAGCTCTCAGTAGTTGATTTTTTTTTTTTTAATTATGCATGATGGTACCATTGTTTAATGCCATAGAATCTGCCTCCACCCAGTTTTACATGGATCATGAGTCGCGGATTCAGTCTCATGCTGGGGACTCTGGGCAGGCTGTAGCTGAACTGGAAGCACTTTTTTCAAATTCCACACCAGGTTGAGCCCCCCCCCCCCCTGAAAACTGGTCACCTCGCTTTCCGAGTTGCATATCTCGGCAGGTGAAGTACTCACACTTGAAACTCCACAGTTCGATTGATCTCCAGGAGACCTTACCAACGAGCCCTCATTTGTATTTATAGCCTGAGTAAATCAGGGTTAATCCCCAAAAACTGTTAACCTCGCCGCGGTGTCCCAATACTTTTGCTCAGCGACAGTACGAGTTGCATATCTCTGTGAGGATGGGTTTACACTATAAACTAGACATTTAGGCTTTTTTTTTTTTTTTAAACTAAAACGCAGCAATGCTGTTTTTCACTATACACAGATGCTCTTGTAATGTAGACCCTGCGAAAAGCGGGGAATTACTGTACTACAAATGTAGTACAGTTCATATTCTGTTGCTGACTTCATGACATCACTGTTATGAACAGCTGAGGGCCTAGTGTTTGGGGCATTTGCCCTGCAATGAGGAAGTCGTCAGTTCGAATCCCAAGAACGCTAAGCACCTCTGAGGTCCCCTTAAGCAAAGTACCTCCTCCACACGCTGCTCTCCGGTGCTGTGTTCCAGGCTGCCCGCTTCTTCACTTGGGAGAGTGGGTTAAATACAGAGGAGGAATTTCGTGCTGTTCACACTGTGCTGTTGTGTGTTCATGTATGACGGAATGGTCACTTTCACTTTTTCATTTCACTGTCAATGCTAATGTTGTGTTGTCGGTGCTCAAACGTGTTCAGCGCTGAGATCAAACCAAAAGTACTGAGATCAAACCGAAAGTACAAGCCCTGGATTTCAGTGTAATAAAAATAGGTGTGAATTCAGCTCTAACTCAGACCAGAGTCTGTGCTGCACGGGTGTCGTTTGATTTTGCTTTGAGTTTGTTTTTGTCTCCAGAGAAACAGTTTATCAGAGTAGCAGGATATTTTTCAGATCTGTCTGTTTATATATGGTCTACTCAATTATTAGTTTTCTTTTGATTTTCTGCACTTTGAATGGCATGTAGGTGAATATGTTGCAGAGAAAACGGCACAAATGATTAAAAGCATCCATGCGTTATTAACCAAAATGAAAGCATCCATGCTTTATGAACAGTATTGAATGGACAGACACTGAAATATCTATGTAGTAAATAAGACCTTTATTCTGTGTTCCAGGTATGGCTCCCAGCCCAGAGTTTGGCATGGAGAAGTTAAACCAACCGCAAAAGATGAATAACAAAGTTGATGGGACTCCCAAGACTGAGTCTAAAAAGGTAAAGATTGATTGGAATGTTTCTGAAGATTGTAGTTGTCTACTTCAGAGTGGTACTATCTGGTACAAAATACATGGAGTAAACAATGTCGACAACAGTCCAGCATTTAATTGAAAAAAGCTTGACTTTTGAAAGTGAACATCATGAAGTTTCAGTGTTGGAACCTCCCATTTATGAGTGATTTTGTCACTGGAATTCAACACAAGTTGCTCTGCCTGGTTTTGGTAGTAATCTTGTGTTGCAGATCAGCAATTCAATCTTAATTTATTTCCACAAGAGCCAAAGAGGCCTGTCATCATTACTACATAGTTTCCTGATCAGTTGTTGAGATGTTCTCAGTAATTTAAACTGATCCTTTATTTTTCTGTAGGTTTTTAAATTGTATTAAATTTCAAACTAGTATTTGCTGTATTTCATCAGTTATATTGAAGTGCATAGAAATAAAGCAAGAAGCCAATTTACCAAAACATATCTTGTAATCTTAACGGTGCTGTTATACATTTAGATTAGATTAGATTCAACTTTATTGTCATTACACATGTACAAGTACAAGGCAACGAAATGCAGTTAAGGTCTGACCAGAAGTACAATAAGCAGCAATTACAGGATAAAGGTATAAGTTATAAGTGCACGTAAGGTTATATGTACAAGTAGAAACTGGATAATATTTAGAAGGTACTGCTCAGTATTATTGTTTTGTTAGCGAAGTAGCTACAGGGGCTCCTCGGGTTACAACAGTGTAGACATACAATGTTCACTGACACCGTTAGCCTCGTACTACACGGCAGAAGAATACACAGTAACGCGGCGTATGAGTGAGGGAGTTTTCCTTTTTTCTTCTTCTGTGGTTTAGTTGTTTGTATGATTTTACAACTGTGTTCGGATCAGTAAGTGACTTGGGCTAGGGTGTGTTTCAACTAACATTCGGGTTACATCACTGTAGAAGGAACGGATCTGCATAGTAACTTGAGGACCCCCCTGTAATGCTAACAGGATAATGTACCTTTTTTTTTTTTTTTTTTTGCTTGCTAGCGTACAAGCAATTACATTTTGGCAATCAAACAAATCTGCCAGTTTGGCCTCTTTCAGTGTTGATGCGAGTTCAGGTCAGCATGAAATTGTAAGTGTAATATGTTTCCAAACAGTTTAGTGTGTTGCCAAAAATTCAGTTGCCAAAAATCTGTGGGAAAATTTGATGTACCCGGTCAGCAAATCCTGAGGTTTTGTAGCATCTTCCTCTAGCAATAAGCAGAATGATTTCTCTTCATTTAGACATTTCTCATAAGTACACTGTTCTTTTGGCTCTTAAGGTTTGAGTGTCAAGATACAAACACATGACTATGCTGTTTCCACTTTTCTGAAAACTAATCACATCTTCCATTGATAAATTTTTATAACTCTTTACACCTGGTCACTTCATGTGTCTTAAGTATCAGGATTGTATTTGGGAAATGGCAGATTCTTTAAACACACGTTTAAAGTGAATTTAAATCCAATCGCTCAAACCACCTCCCTGTTCGCTTGTGCTTATGGAAGAGGCCACTCTTTCAGTTTGGAGTTTTTCCTCTGCTGTTTGAATAATTCCATGACCCACTTGGGATGAGCCAGTTATCTCAAATAAAGCTCCAGTTTGGTTAAGCGTCGTCTGGCTTTGTCATTTTTGTCATTGTGCTACAGCAGGTTTAATGCACGTGGTTCTTGATGACGACACAGGAACATAATTATTCCAGACAGCCTTTTTGTGTAAACACCGGTTGTGGTGATCAAAATCCTTTTGTGTAAAACAGGTAAATGAGGAGAAGCAACAATGACTGATTGTTGTACACAAGGTTATTTGCATAGCACTCACACAGTAATTGCATTTTCACTTAACAGTCAAATGAAGAGTGAAGAGCCAGAGGGAAATGCATGTGGCTACAATGTTATGAGGATACCACTCATATTAAGTGACCAGGTGTTTTATGGATTTCTTGACATGTGGCTGATTCTACCACTTTATTATTTTGTCTTTCCTTGGTAGAAGTCAAACTCTTCCACCACCACTAATGAGAAGATAACCCGGCTGTATGAGCTAGGTTCTGAGCCAGAGAGGAAGATGTGGGTGGACCGTTACCTGGCCTTCGCCGAAGAGAAAGCCATGGGCATGAACAACCTGCCTGCTGTGGGCCGTAAACCTCTGGACCTCTTCCGCCTCTACGTGTCTGTCAAAGAGATCGGAGGCCTGACGCAAGTGAGTGTTTTAGCTGGCAAAACTGAGGTGCAGTGCACAGATTGTTTGGCTTAGAAACAGTGTTTTTATTAATTGTTTGTATTCAGTATTAGTAGTAGTATTTTATTATTTTTATCCAGGTTTGACCATTTTAAATGCATTCACAACCAAGCCATGGCTTGGTCACATGCATTTGTTTTATTGGCCTCGAGCGTAAACTTGCCTCCCCTTTTCTCCTGTTTTCCAGGTAAATAAGAATAAGAAGTGGAGGGAACTGGCCACAAACCTGAATGTTGGGACCTCTAGTAGTGCAGCCAGCTCGCTAAAGAAGCAGTACATCCAGTGTCTGTACGCCTTTGAGTGCAAGATTGAGCGTGGAGAGGACCCTCCGCCTGACATTTTTACCAATGACCCCAAAAAGAACCAGGCCAAGATCCAGCCACCCTCTCCAGGTTAGTGTAGCTGCTCTCCTGGAGGACTCCTTAAACTGCTGACATTTCTGTCATTGTGTTTTAAGGTGATTGGCCAGACCAAATACCATCCTCACACAAGGAGCTCTTCGTTTTTTATGCTTTTTGTGGCTCTTCAAATGATTTAGATTCTTTGTATTGAGCGGTTGACACCCGTTTACCCCCTGACATTTCAATTCATTCAAATATACTGTGACCGTGTTGTTTACTGTTTTGCATGTTATGCCTATTGTTATCGGAATAATTACGAACACATTAGTTGAATGGCTGATTTAATGTGGTGCGTGGGAACATGGACACAGAATTTAGAGGAAGGTTTCTTGTGCGTTAATAAACCAGCCTTTATCACTTTTAAGTAGAGCCCGACCGATAAAGGATTTTGAAGGCCGATACCGATATTCCGATATATCGGGCGATATATATATATATATGTATATATGTATGTATATATATATACATATACATGTGTATATATAT
>JBBPDC010196796.1:0-14479 GCA_037974485.1 Hemigrammopetersius urotaenia
TGAGCAACCTACTCTCTCGTGTCCTGTCACGTCTGAGTTCTTCCCTCACGCTACAAAGCGGGCCCAGACCACAGACCCATCACTCCAACCCCGTGACAAGAAGAGCAGAGACACTAATCCAGCCACTCTATCCCATATGGAGACTTAATAGGATCAGCGTAGTGGCCGGTCACACGCATACACATTTATACAAAACACACACTGGCTGGTCAAGCATAGTTGCATAATGGCTGGCTGCATACCCTGTTAGCTCAACGCTCCCTGTTGTCTTTAACACCCATTTTTAAGACATTGACACGACAGGCTAATTTTAAGACAAGTTTGAAACAACGACCGACAGACACTTGTATGCCAGACATGTTCCAAAGCCTTAGGGACTGGCCTGTGAGCTATGCATGCTAATTTGTTGGGTTTAATATGCATGAACCATCTAGACACAAAGGTTTAGATGTCTGAGAAGGAGGGTTTAGTAATTATGTTGATGGGTACTTTAAATATATCTTTGGACAAACATGTAGAGCCAAAATCAGATTAGTGTCTCAAGGCAAGTTGAAATTCTGACAGCTGTAGTGATTTTAGCACTCAATTTACTTACAGGAATACAACAAATACTCAACATGTCACATCAGTACACTTAAAAAGACTGGAAAGGCTTACTAACACATCTTCCAAATGTTTAGGGTGTTGGTTATGAGCTGTGCACAAATTACTTGAACCACTTGAACGCCTTTAGTTCAAGTACAGTACAACAGACGTCTGTGTAGAGCGCATATAACAGGTGAAATACCACATTTATAAAAATGTCCCCAATACTTTGCTATATCATAGATCTTCAGTGAAAACACCAACAAGTCATCAGTCTTCTAGTCCAAATCTTAGGGTTTATTTTGGTTGGATTAAACCTGTGTTTAAAGCTAACCTTGATGGGCAGGTGCTGGTGATGCGACTGCTTGAAGCCGCCAGGCACGCTGCAGTACTCTGTGGGATAGATGAGGGCTGTGGAGCGCAGTGTGTGGTACAGCAGGTTGCACGCTAGACTGTAGCCCTGTTTACACTTCAGGTGCAGAGTTAGCTGAAGAATCTGCACCAGCTGACCGCTATAGGGCAAAAGCTTATCCCCATCCACCCGAGTAACCTACAATGGCAAGAGGGAGCGAGGGAGGGAGGGAGCGAGGGAGGGAGATCAAAATAATTTTTATTCACCAAGAAGATACAGCTGTTTGTTCATAGTTAGGAAATGACAAAATATGTTTTTTTTAGAACATAAAACTTAAACAGACTGTCCGAATTTTAAGTTGTTTTACAAGAATTTCTTAAATAAAAAACAATAATCTTTCACAACTCAATAAAATTGTGTTACGGCGCCCCTGGTTAAAAGACATGCTTCTGTTGAATTTCTCAGAGAAAAAAGAACATATCCTCTGCTAAGTACTCTTCAATTTTAATGCACTAATTACTGATTTCATGCACTAAACATTTTGTTAAAAATAAATAAATGAATAAAATTTTCAGTCATAATATAACGGTATATATATACTTTTGATAAACTGACCTCAGATAACAGCTGTAGGTTCCACAGTAAATCTTTATCCAACTCCTCCTCGTTTAGCACCTCCTCATCTGGAAACACACACAGTGTTAAAGAGGGACTGACCAGACTCACATCTACATAACAGCGCACATGCAAACGCGCACGCTCACACACGCACACGCACTTACTGGTTGTGATCTGAATTATGGCATTATAGCAGTGTGGCACAAAAAGCTTGAGAGACTCTGCTGGGTGACACTGAGGAAAGGATACAGTTGACAACAATTAGAGCAAAATATCAAATTACCTGAAAACAGCAGAAGATGTTACAGTGTAGTTCTATTTGTTAGCTACACCAGCCTTGTTGCTACAGTGCAAATCTTAAAAGGGAAATAGTGTATAAATGTGTTTTTGTCATAGTTTCAATAATGGTGGACAACACACACTGTTGTCTCCACACTGAAGACAACAATCTCATCAAAAACATTCACAAATATTGCCAGAATGTGAAAGAAGGGTGACAGCTCTTCAAAGCAGTTGAAGTGTCGGACTACAGCACATATTATTCAAGTTGGGAAGGAATACCTTAGCAGCTGCTCGACACACGTCTGCCATCATTCTCCCGGCTACGTGAGTCTCAAAGATATTGGTGGTGGCAAAGATGAAGACCTTCTCCAAAGCCACCTGATATTAGAAAAGAAGACAAGAGTTGATGTGTGTGCTTTTCACAAACTAGATCCAATATGTTTGATAACAAATCCTTTCACCGACAAACAAATCTGTGTCTCTGAAATAACCTGGAATATCTCCATGGAGCATTGAGTGAGGATGGTGCTGAAGGTGGAGGACAGCCCCAGCTCCACCAGGTTCTCTAGATGAGTCTTCTCGGTCTCCATCTCCTCACGAGTCTGCTCTAAAGTGCTGCTGTCAATCAGGGCAAAACACCTACAAAGGCAGGTTATAATTGATTCAAACATTCTAAAATCCATGAAGGTGATTTATTATATTCAGGTCGATGTATTTTTCCTCTGTTATATAAACTCCACCCAGTATTCACAAAACAACTCTTAATGTAGCATTGTGATCATCCAAGAATGAATTTGAGGACCCCTGCACAAACTAATAGCAGGAATAACAAATAGCAAAATGAGGCTTATTATAATAATAATAATAATAATAATAGTAATAATAATAATAATAATAATAATATTTTATCTACATCATCATGGTCATCATCAAGATCACTGTTACCTGTCAATGAACTGGAGAACAAAATCTTCAAACTCTGCTGAGGCTGAGCACAGTTCTTTCTCCACCTGAAAAGAGAAAACATTTAAGACAAGTCTATTTCTCATTCTTACTGACTTTGTCTCCACCTTCCTGGACTACTTTTATAATTAACACAAGGGCTCACTTGCTAAATGAAAGCTAGGGACCCATTAAGTTTAAAAATGGAACACTTTACAGGATAGGCGCAGACTGTCATCCCAGCATTTTGCTCTAGTTTTAGCAAAATAGTAGACAATGCTGCTATCAGAGTAAAGCTAATTGGTCCAATTTAGCTAGCATTCACTTTAGTTTCATTATAATGAAGTATGTGATGCTGTCTCGTACTGAAAAGCAAAGACAAGAGATGTCTTACCCGGGACAGGTCATTTCTTTCTTGAACGGCGGATGAGCAGTCCACCAAAGGCACAAGAGTCGCAAAGGTAGCTATGAACTGGAATGTTATCTGGGGCGTACGAAAAAGCATAACTTTAAATACATGCATTACTTTCATTGTATGTATACAATGTCTGCAATCGTCTTTCTAAAGAGGAATTTGTTCAAAATACTGCTGATATGTAAGTAAAGTCATTCGGGTTGGTTTCACGTAAAATAACCAGAGAATTTAAAACTTGCCTTCTCAGTTATGTGTAATGCCCTACATGTACCTATCCACCTTAACTGCATTTAAATGTCTTTCTTGAATTGAAGTGAATGTGTTAGAGTGGGGGAAACACTGTAGGACCAGGTTTAGCAATTATGTTTACACCACTATCTTAATTCATCATCACTGTAGGAATTTCTCACCATGCACTTGCTGAAGTCATTTGGGTCAACGCCGGGCAGCGCTCTCATCAGCAGGGGCAGCATGTGTGTGGGGCCCTCAGGGAAACGCTGGCCACCTGCCACCAGACTCCGAGCCACTGCAATCATGCAGCTGAGAGTGGCTGTTAACTGGTGTGGCTCTATCAGTGTCTCCATGGCAGGGTATGTTCTTTAGAAAGGGCATACATAGTGAGAAGAAGCACAAGATCACAAGATAACGACTAAAGAGATATAATCCAGTTTTGGTACATGGGGCAATTCACAGATTCCCTTTTATCACCAAGTCAACAGGTTTCCTGTAATAGTCACTACTTTATAATGAGAAGATACACACACACCAGAGGTTACGTAGGCTAGTCAAGAAATGAATCTATGAAACGACACAATGGGCAACAGTGTAGCAGTGTATACTCAGCAGCTCTAGATAACTGCAGCTCTAAATAAATTATTTAAAGACTTTCAAAAACAAGATGGTGTGAACCAGCACCTTTTCCGGTCTTGAAAGGCTGAGTATTTATTCTAAGTCCAAAGTGTTGGATAGCCTTAAAAGAGAATACTCTGAAATGTGTGGTTTTAGCCTGCAGTTTAAACAGTCACTTTGTGAACCGAGTACTTGAGCCTAAGATTAGCTGAAATAGAGCAAAACCTGCAATTGCAATTACTGAAAAAAACTAATAAAATCTGCATCACAGATACTGGACAGTTACCATACTAGTGTACTGCAGTGATTGATTTATAGTCATTTCTTGATGTTATATGCTTGATGTTATAGGCCTTTTAAAATATATTTTATAGTTTTGTATCTGTCATTAAAAAATCCTCTTTCTGGACAAATTTCCTTTTTACAGCTTCCTACAATCTGAAACATACAATGTTGTAAAGTACCTGCAACAAAACATTTTATTTTATTAAAAACAGTGAATATCTTGATTGAAAAATGAATGCAGGACATTTATGTCAGGATGTCCTTGGTTTTCTATAACTGTGGAAACACTGGCTGTTCGCAGTTATAAGGAAAAATACAAAAATCATGAATACACACAAGTGCGAATCTGCTCACGCATGCACTCACTTGTCTAGCAGTGGGGGGATGACCAGTTCAGGTCGGAGTAAAGCCAGGTTCTGCAGGGCCTGGGCTGCTTCCAGACTGCCAGTCTTACTGAACATGGCTAACAGCACAGGCTGCTTCATGCAAGACACAAATTCGGTAATGTCCTGCTCACTGAGCCAATGGCTCTCTGGCACTGGAGGCAGCCAGGAGGGATTCCGGTAGCGCTCGCGATGCAGCCGCCGCACTACACTTGCTGGCAGCCGCTGCAGGAGCTTCATCAACTTCATCTGGAAAACAAAGATTAACACATAAATACTGAGTATAACAAGTTTAATATTAAATAACAAAAAACATAGCAATAACACAACACAAAGTCCTCACTCTTAAAGGATCCATACTTTAATGTCTTTCTTCCCACTGAAGTCAATCCATAAGGACTGTGTGGTTTTATCCACTAAACACCGGCATAATGCACCGAAATCCACTACTTATAACATTCAGAGTGAATGTATGGGCTAAAGTGCTCTAGAAAGAATACAGTACTGTGCAAAAGTCTTAGGCATTTGTGCATTTTTTTCCAGCTAAATCACATAGATAAATATAATGAAGAATAAACAAGAAATAAGTAAATTTTATATGGTATATGTTTTTGCTTTATATATTTTTTCTAAAAATCCAAATTACATAAAATAACAAAAATAATTATTTACTGCATTAGTGCTATTTGTATTTATTCTAATAGTAGTGCTTTTGAAAAAGAAAGAAAGAAAAAATATTATTAAAATAATTTTTGCATGAGAACATCCAAAATAATATTATTTTAAAAAATAATACTTATTTTATCTTACATGTGCATGTTTTTAAATGTAACCAAATTATTACAAAATTACATATATTTAGAAATGTTGTTGCATACATAACGTTACTAACAATGTACATTTATATGTATGATTTTCTCTCAAAATATATAATATATAATTCTTTTTAATTTGTGATCTATACAATTTATACTTAGAAATGTTATGTACATGTATAATATCATTCACAATTATTTTGAGTCTGGCCTGGAAAGGTGCAAAAACAAAATGGATAGAAAGGCAAACAAAGACCCAGAAACAAAAACCCAGAAATGTTCAGTTTTCAGTTCAGCTGTCCTTTGTTAGCAGTGGAGCCTGAACACATATTCTGGTACACCAACATAGGATTTTTTATATTTACAGCATTACTACACTGTTTCTATTGGTAAGTTGTTTCTATGTCTATCTTATTTCTATCTCTATGTTATTTCTATTTATATTTAATTGTATGTTTTATGTTTTTTTTTTTGCCCCAGTGTTTTAAAGGCAAAAATGTTGAAAACGGAGGCATTTCAATAATCACTGACTCAGGATGTCTCTCTACTCCTTTCAGTCAGATACAGATACAATGCCATTCTTTGCCATAAACAAGAGCCTAAGCAGAGCCTAGAGACATAAACGATATTCATCTCTGTGTAAACATTATGTCACTTGGCAGATCCTCCATATCTTTTTTTTCCAGTACTCTTCTTGTAAAGAGTGGCATCATATGCAACAAAGTCACCAATCACACAGCGGTCAGACACAGGCCATCCCACCAACAACTGAGAGTGGAGAATAGAGCACACAATGCCAACGGCAGGACAAAGCATGTACAGGCAGAAGAGCAAAGCATGGACAGCTGGAAGTCTCCCTCAGACAATATAAACAACATGTGCACTGGGGAAGGCTAACTGTATTCTAATAGTGGTCTATGAGGAGATGACTCTAGAAAAAGAATGGCATGCACTGAGGATGAGGACCTGACCTTTCATTCAAGCCACAACTGTGGCCTCACTTTGTGTCATCGCAGTATTTTTGTACTGCTGAGGGCATGTCTGGGTGTGTAGGGTTTTCTTTTTAAAAAGATAAACTGCGGAGGTGTATTGACGAAACAATTTAGAATTTTGATACACTGTGTGAATTTTTTTTTATACAAAGCAGACAGCATGACAGGCAATGAAATCAATGAGTAGGCTGGTTATAATTCAAACATTTAGAATTTTGATACAGATACCTTGACTTTGACCTAGATTCCTGAATATGTGCAGCTGGAAGTGGGTAAACTCACTGATTTACTTTATTTATTAACCCGTATAGTCACGCATGAACACACCACAGCACAAGGTAAAAGTCTTTATCTGGTTTTTAACCCATATGAATAAAACACATATGTAGTCAGACTATTCCAATCAACATTGTATACAGTACTACTGATTGAAAAAAACACATATTAATCAGACAAATTATTCAGCAGGGACTCACTAGCCATCGACCATGGTTGGAAGGATGGAAGAATGAGGAGATACTGTTAAAAAGGCCACTCAGTTGTGTCTGGGCCTGTTTGCTTGGCCCTCCCTGAAACACAAGCACACACATAGACACACACAATGACCACTGTAGAGTTTTCATTATATTATATTGTTTCATATTTCACTCGGCACTGAGAAAGGACTACTTTCTGCACCGAGAAAGGACTACTAACCAGTAAAGCTGTAATCCAGAGGACCACGTGACCGATGTCATAGGCATTCGTCTGGTATCGAGACACAAGCGTCTGACTGGATCCCACTGGAAGGTTGAAACTTCTCAGAATCCTTGTAAAAATCTGAAAGCAGTGGTATAATGGAAGCAATTAGAAGTGTGAAAGTTAACAAAGCCTTTTATATGTTATACCATATGCTGTGACACCCAAAAAATCACAGATACATTGATTTTCTGTTCAGAGTTTAACATATTAGGAAAAACGAACCATTCAGTGTATAAGTGTCATTACATTATCTAATTCTAAAAGTGCCAGTGTTATGTTAAATAAGCAGTAATTGTAAATTAAATGTGTTCTCAGCAAAACTTGTCATTTGACAAGATCTGTCCAAATCTTTGCAAACAACTGTATTTACTAATTAAAAGAGGACAAAAACAACGTCTTAGATTTGATTGGCCTAGAATGTAAAAACTTTCATGTTTGATAATGTGTCTTCAACTCCCTTTTACTTAGTTTTCATAATATTATTTATTTATTCCAGTGAGCTTCACAACAAAAACTCCATTTATGAGTCTCATTATGCAGTATCTGTGCTCAAAAGGTACTAATGGTACTTCCTTCAAACTAATTAGATCACTCGAAGAGTTTTCCAACCTTTGGTATGTATGGATCCCAATCAATGTAGCCAATGTTGTCACTGGCCAACCGAGCAAAAAGACTGACAAGATGCTGAAACACAGAAAAGTGATTACAGGTCAGTTTTGTCTCCATTCAGAATAAAATCCACTCCACTGAAGTGAAGAAGAAAGCTAAACTTTACCATTTCCCATGTGGGGAGATTCTGCACGGATACCCACAAGCCTATCAGGTCATCAAACCATAGCCTGGGGAACACCAAGCAAAAGTTTAAGTAACTTACAAAAACTAGATGCTACATGCTTGTACTTAGCAAAAATCTACCAACAGAGGAAAGCAACATTTACTTGAAATAATCAAAAGGGAAAAAATAAAAATATTCAGAAATATAGCGTAAATTCCATATATTTTTAGTTGCCACAATACTGGGCTGTTTTTGCAGTGCACATACACCTCAGAATATCCAGATTCAGCGCCCACAGAAACATGTGATCGGTCAAGATGCTCACAGCAAGACATTCTGATGGTTAAAGTGCTCACTTACAAATTGCAGGCTTAACAGACATAATATACATCAAGACCAAAGTCAAAACAAAACACAAACAAAACTGACAGTAAGTAAAACTAAATAAATATATGTAGCACTAAAGTGGTTTGTGAATCTGTATTTAAAAAATGTGGCTACAGATGGTCTAGCAGGGATCTCACTTTCAGATTGTGCTGTTTTGTTATATTCTGTGTATCATCTGCTTCCAAATTGAGAGCTACGACATCACAGAGTGTGTCAGAAATCACGACTTGTACACTTTTAGTGCGCGATTTTAGGACGTAGAGTGTTCACACTTGCAACTAAGCTAAAACTCAGAGCACTGAAAGCACCCGGAGGGTGCACTGAAAACGTCCAGAAATCGCAGTGCAGAACGATGGACACTGTGTGCACTAAACAGACTACGTAGCGGAGGGGGAGGGACTTTCAACAAGTTTTTGAGTTGCATAATGGCGGCCAAAAGTGAAATGCAAGCCCAAGCGGAGGCAACTGGTTCATGTAAATGTAAGTAATGATAAAGTTATTTTACTGATGTATACTGCGGTATAATCGCATGCAAATGCTAGTCCGTCACTTCCGCTAAGTGCAAAATGTTAGTGTTCCATTTAGGACAGCACTACAGAAGGAAGTGCGTGATTTTGGACACACCCACAGTGTTTTCATGAAGCCATTTTGTCTGATATCCAGAACCTGACACTGTGGTCTTATGATGTCCTAAAACTGAAACCTAACTCCACCTCTGCCTATTTTTTAGCACAGGCTTACACAACTTGGAAGTGCCATTAGCTTCATCCTGTGATGTTTTCCTAAACTGTAGTTTGACCTTGTGCTTAGAAGAAACAACACTTGTTTTGGTCTCCACCCTGCATGTTACACTGTTTGTTAACTGCTGCCATATCTATTTGCCACAATCTGACACAACTCGTCGACACCTACCCATAGTGTCCACTTGTGGAAATATTAGTTGACTAGTGTAACCCTTAGAACCCATCATTCAGTGTGGAGGCTTTGTGTTGATATACTGGACTGTGCCAGGTCTGATGCTAAAGCTGTGTAGGAGGGAAGTAGCTTAGGAGGAACTTACTTGAAGCCCTTGTGGTGCAGATGAGGCGGGAGGGTGGTGGGCAGGAAAAGATCAAAGTAGCTGATAGCTCTCTGCATTGTCACATCAAATGGACACAGCAGAGGCCTCCACTCTTCCAGCATCTCCTGAGTGGCGGACTCTGGGAAATACCTAAATGATACAATAAACAATTGATATGCTAATGTTTAACACCATGCTTCTCTAAACACAATCTAAATCATTCTCTTATATGCTATAATCACACCAGCTGAGCTTTCAACACACAAGACTTCCTCATGAAAATTCATAACAAGATTTTTGCAAGATGGGAACTGTAACAATTACAAATTGCAGCAACCAATGACAACTGTACTACCGTAACTTGCTAGCGTTTTATAAGAGGCAGCTTATAACCATTAACCAACATTATAGTGGCTTGTAGCTAGAAATAATAGGTACTGAGGTCAGGAGGAGGTTTTCACAGGAATTACTGGTCCCTTCACTCTGTCTGTGACAGGAAAATCACACCTAGGCCTGAATTAAACAGGGCTTAATGGGATTAAAAGCCTTAGGAGAAACTGTGATGCTATTCATAGCAGGGCATGTATCCTCCCTGCCGGAACAGACCAACATAGCTGACTGACTTACTTCTATAAACTGTACCAATTCAGCATAGCAGCGTGGGTATATTTATCACTTTAATACAATTTTGTACAGTAACTTAGTGGTTAGGGCGTTCGCCCTGCCATTAGAAAGTTGTGGGTTCAAACCCAAAGGCTGCTCGTGGCACCTCTGAGGTCCCCTTGAGAACGGTACTGTCCCCATACACTGCTCCCTGTTCCTGGCTGTCCGCTGCTCCACTTGGTGAATGGGTTAAATACAGAGAAAGAATTTCACACTGTGTGCTTTACTTAATATATTATGGTGTATATGTAATTAGCCTAAATAAATGACTCAACAAACATGAGTGCAGATGTTTCCAGTGTGCTGTATGATACACTTAAGCAATTTACATCCTACCATGGAATGTATTAAATGCTGAGCATGCCTTGTTACCTCTGAATTGTGATTAAGATGGAAAGAAGAAAGGATTTAAGTGGCTTTGAAAGAGGCCTCATTACTGGAGTTTAAGGCATAAAGGCTGCTCAGGGTGGAGGTAGCTCAGTGGGTAGGATACTTGCCTCCAGACCAAGAGGTCATGGGTTCGAATCCTACCTTCAACAGACCACCACTGGGTCCTTGAACAAGACCCTTGCTTCAGGGCGACTGTCCCCTGTAGTTAAAGATTGACAGTCGCTTTGGATAAAAGCATCTGATAAATGCCATAAATGTAAATGCTCAGATGTGCTTCAGTAGGAATGGTAGCCAAAATAACATCTGCTTTTAGAACTATAGGAAAGACATCTGCAAAAAGCAGTGTTAACATTAACAATTGCCCGTTTTCATTCACATTCAAACAGTGTGAAACAGTGTGAAATACTTTCTCTGCAATTAAAACATTCAGCAAATGAGGCAGTGCATTTCAGACTTCATTTTCATTGATTTAACTGAAACCTTCATGCCGGACAATTCTAATGAGCGTGAGGATGAAAACACAAGTGTAAAAACTTACGGCCTGCAGTTCTTGACCAAAGCCTTCAGTATGCCCTCCACTAAGCTGAAAATGGAAGGACAAATTTAGACTCACGATTAGCAATGTTTGTTTGAATTAGTAACAAAAAAACAAGCCGAACACAGGAATGCCGTTAGGCAATAATACGCAAATGCAAATGTATTATTCTCTTCCACTGCCTTCATTATTTAGTCCTACATCACATCTTTCAGAAAATTTCTAAAACAGGTTAGTTCATTGTTCTGCTGGATCTGTGATCAAAAGTTGTAATGATGAAAAATGCACTCTTGTATAAGCAAAATTTTGATAGTAATATCTATGAACAACAGCAAATAATGGCTTTATAAATATATATAAGTAATGTATAGAACTTACTAAACTACATGAAATATATATAATCAGCACACTTGTCTTTCACGTTATTTACGTACTCACGACAATCCTATCCAATTAATATGTTTTATTAATGTGGGAATGACGCCTACACATGAATAAAAATACAGTAGTACGTTTATGCAAAGCCATAGGAATAAAAACACTTTCAGTTCATTTAGACTAAAAGACATGAGTGAGTGTGAAGAACTTTTCTAAATTCTAAAGATCCTCCACATAATATAAAAGGTTCTTGGAAGTACCCTTAAAGTTTTAACATTTCTGCATGATTAATCAGAGTGATTTGAAATGCTCTAGAGAAATTTACGGAATTGTTCAGTATTGGTGATGGGATCTGAAGTGTTTAATGTCTCTAAAAGCTCCCTCAAGGAGGTTTTTTTATTATTATTATTATTATTATTAGTTCTGAGTTTAGGCCTACAAAGGCATTCTATGGTAAAATGGCATTCTATGGTAAAGAAAGAGTATATATTTTTATTGAGGTACCAGTATTTGAAAATGACCAAATGTACATATTACTTGAAGCCCTTGTGGTGCAGATGAGTGGGGAGATTGGTGGAGAAAAATATGTGAGAAAAACACATATAGGTTCACTGGTTGCTTAGACAGTAAAATAAAGTGGCTCCTGTTGTACCCCAATATGTAGGTCAATGAGTTTTAACAAAACACTCTGCATGACTTTTTATCATTGTCCAAAAGTTTCTAGGTGCCTTCTCCCACAACATCTCTTCTGAGATCATGAGGGCTTGTAGGAAGTTTGTCCCCTCTTTGTTGCAGTAGCAGCCTTTACTCATCAAATCTGATTGAAATTATTATTATTTTTTTAACCAAATGCTCCGCCCCGCAGCCCCTGCCGATGGGGGAAGGGGGTGTTAACGGGATTCTGCGCTACTCTAAAATGATCTGACTGGTCTGGGATGCCCGATGGCCAGACGAGCGCTGGGTTTGATCCCCGTACAGGCCTTTATAAAGCAATTTCCTCTGGGACCAATACATTTTTCTGATCTGTACCTTCCTTTATCCATGCTTCTCCATGATCTTGACTTTGTTTTGGGACACTAAAAGCCTTTGAATATCTAAGGGTTAAATACCACCAGAGAGGCATCAACAAACCCTTTAATGCTTAGTCACAAATCCGAAGCGTGAGTGTCACAGGGCAGCATGTGCTGATACCTAACACCGCATCAGGATGGGCCCCCTGACCCCGTGACCTTTATTTTAAAATACGGCTCATTCACTGCACTCTCATTCAAGTGGGAGAATGTGACTGGCTGCATGGCCACTGTGAGCAATACTGTGCTAAAACACATGCCATTAGCAAGAGTCCAGGTCACACATGCTGACAAAAATATATCAGTTCATTAAAAAAAACACGGTTAATGTGTAAACATTACTCTGGTTATACAGGTGTGCAGTCCTTTTTATTTTTCATATGAAACATGCCATTCAGTTATTTTTCTCCAAGTGACTGCAAAGCGAATGAAGTGGAAATCAAACAGCAACACAAAAGAAGCAACTGTCCTTACCACCTCTGAGCAATTTTTATGATTATGTGCTTAGAAGAAGAGCGAGGCCGCAGAGAACTGCAGGTGGAGACACAAAGGCAGACTTAGAAGAGTGCAGACTGGTATGCAGAGGTAGACTAAAATAACCAGTTATCAGTTGGATGCCTTCCAGAATAGAATTTCATTTACTACGACCTATTAAGAACTATAGATGCAAAAAAAAAGTTGTAATGGAAACAGAAAGATCTTATTCCAAAAAGAGCGCAAGTCCTTAGAAGCTGCATTTGTGTTCTTAAGCAGAAAAAGACATATTTATGCATTTTACCCTGTTCTTGTTATTTCTTAAGACTGAAAGTCAAAAAATACACAATCAAACTGGTTGATATGTGAATTAAATGTAACTGTAATTCACTAACATGCAATGATTAAATATATAATTGTGTTGGGCTGTCGGATGATTTAAATAACTGTGATTGATCACATTGTTTTGTTAATCACATTGGTCATATTTGCATATATATCATATAAACAGCATGGACAAATGTGACCCCCTATCCATCACACCTCTATGAATGTGTTGGGCATCCCATTACAAAACCATGAGCATTAATATGAGGTTGCACTAACAGTTCACAGGGTATATCTTAAAGGGCAGAAATTTCACAGACAGACTGGCATTCTATGGCACCAGCATGATGTGTCACTGAGCTCTTCAGCATGACCCATTCTACTGGCAGTGTTTGCCTTTGGAGATTCCATGGCTATGTGCTTACTATCCATATAGTGTATATCATATAATCTGAACTACTACGGATAGTTTGAAGGAAACTGCATTGTCAGCATAAAAACTTTGGTGTTAATAATTTACTGTACTAACACATATGAAAGAAATGTGGGAAAATAGTTTGCCATGTGTCTGTTGTATGCAAGTGTTGCGCTGTTTCTAGAAAGGGCAGCATTTATGTACCTGGGGAACCAGTTGAGGCCAAGGTGCTCTGTTTTTGAATACAGGATTTTATCTTGTAACTCATATAATGGTCTCCATGGTAGTTCCAAGTCATCTCTGGAGAGCAACTCTTTCTTTCTAGAAGAGCAGAAAATTACACAGGGAGGTTATTCACACAGTGAATATGACATTAGCACTATATTAAATTAATAACTGATAATAGTCTACCACACATGATAAATAACTGAGGATACATTTACCCAACTTGATACAGAACAGACAGTGTTCCTCATACTGGTTTCATACATAGCACCAAATTATCATTTCCAGAGATGGGTCCGATCCGATATGATATCAGTATCGGGTCCGATATAGCCGTTAGTCCGTCATCGGATATTGGACAGGCCCCATCTATATATTCTAGTTGTGCTGGACTTTAAACAACGCTGTGTAATACGAGATACATCACCACTCCTTCCATACCATTGTCACGGTCTGGACTGGCGTAAGCCGAGCTTTATGTTTATTTCTTAAGTATTCGGGTTTTCTGTTCATGTTTCTAT
>JBBPDC010196805.1:0-14479 GCA_037974485.1 Hemigrammopetersius urotaenia
ACCAGCATGAGGACGAGGGGGCGTGTCCGACGAGACCCAAACATAAACAACCAGCATGAGGACGAGGGGGCGTGTCCAAAGAGACCCAAACATAAACAACCAGCATGAGGACGAGGAGGCGTGTCCAAAGAGACTCAAACATAAACCACCAGCATGAGGACGAGGGGGCGTGTCCGACGAGACCCAAACATAAACAACCAGCATGAGGACAAGGGGGCGTGTCCGACGAGACCCAAACATAAACAACCAGCATGAGGACAAGGGGGCGTGTCAGGCAACACCCAAACATTAACAACCAGCAGGAGGAAAAGGGGTTGTGTCCAACAAGACCCAACTTAAACCACCAGCACAAGGACGAGGGGATGAGGATGAGGCCTGGACGTCACAAAAGCAAAAAAATGTGGAAGATATCTGGAGTTTCCACAAATGTGCAGGGTTTCAGTGAACAATTATTAATTCAGACCTCAGAAAAAATCTGTGAGACTGAAGCCATGTCTGCTGAATCGCAATTAAGTGGGGGGTTACTGTAGTTCTAAAAGTGGATCCTTACCTTTTTCTGTAGTACCTTGCAGATGGAGAAGGCACTAGAGGGAACCTACAGACAATACACATCACCGTCATCACACGTGCACAACAGGAAAGTGATGAGCAATGTCATCTCATAAATATAACATGTTATTAGATGCTTAAAAGAAAAGTTAATGAGTCCATTTTTCCTGAATACATTTACTCTGTGCTAAAACAACGCCTTATAAAGCTGACATTGCTCATTTTCTTTCTGTTTTAATTAATAGAAGTACATATAGTATATTACTGAAAATACTAGGAAGACAGAAACCACATTTCCAGACTGTCTAGAATCACAACATCCTGCATGGACATGTCCACCATGAAAGATAAAAAACAACATTGTATAACAAAAAATAATTTACAAAATAATGCTAATTCTGAGAAGTAGCTTTGGGAGGCATTAATGAATTGGTTCTGATCACCAAAGCTACTTCTCAGAACGCTTTTACATGGTTATGGAGACATGCCAGAAGCCTGAGACATAGTTTTACATGGGACTTTTAAATCAATCACTCCGAATGATACTCTGGCTAATCAAAGGTCAGTAGTAGGGCAGATCCGCAATACAGGGTCACTCACCTCGGAAAGCTCACAATTGGAAATGTCCAGTATATCATCAGCCCCGGCCTCTTTAGACTGCCAGAGAAACACACGTTTAAGTTCACATTCAAGAAAAAGGCCATTACCATTTCAAAGCACTTCACTGAGAAGGTCACAATCACATAAAAACTGAGACATGTTTATACGGACCAGACACAACTGATACTCTAGGCGTTTCTTGGAATCCTCACTTGGCTTTTTCTTCTTGTAGAACAGAGGCATTCTGACACCGGCCCACTTTAGCCTGAAGGGGCCCAGATACAAAAGATTTCCAATAAAAATAGGAAAGTGAAGGAAGGTACAATGATCAAGAAAGCAGGTTCAGTGGTGGATGAGGAACTGGACAACATGGAAACTGCGGCTGAAAGGAGAACATTGTCTAGACGTCAGTCCATCATGGTGCTGATCACTCCACAGTGTGGAGGCAGAACTGAGACGCACTTTTAACCACAGACTCACCAGCATAAAATGTTTCACTGAAATCCACTGAAATCTTTCCTTCTTACCGCCGTCAGACTCTCGAACTTCTCCCCCTGTCACACACCCACCCATCAGACTCTACAACTGCTCCCCCTGTAACACACCCACCCATCAGACTGTATAACTCCTCCCCTTTCACACACACACCCATCAGACTCTACAACTCCTCCCCCTGTCATACACCCACACATCAGACTCTACAGCTCCTCCCCATGTCATACACCCACCCATCAGACTGTATAACTCCTCCCCTTTCACACACACACCCATCAGACTCTACAACTCCTCCCCCTGTCACACACACACCCATCAGACTCTATATCTCCTATCCCGTCACACACCCACCCATCAGACTCTACAACTCCTACCCCTTTCACCCACCCACCCATCAGACTCTACAACTCCTCCCCCTTTCACCCACCCACCCATCAGACTCTACAACTCCTCCCCCTTTCACCCACCCACCCATCAGACTCTACAGCTCCTCCCCCTGTCTCACACCCACCCATCAGACTCTCTAACTCCTCCCCCTGTCACACACACCCACACATCAGTCTCTACAACTCCTCCCCCTGTCATACACCCACCCATTAGACTCTACAACTCCTCCCCCTGTCACACACCCACCCAGCCATGACTGTACAACTCCTCCCCCTTTCACCCACCCACCCATCAGACACTAAAGCTCCTCCCCTGTCATGGACCCACCCATTAGACTCTATAACTCCTCCCCCTGTCACACACCCACCCATCACACTCTACAACTGCTCTCCTTTCACCCACCCACCCATCAGACTCTATGACTCCTCCCCCTGTCATTCACCCAACCATTAGACTCTATGACTCCTCCCCTGTCACACACACACACCCATCAGATTCTGATCCATCAGACTCTTTTGCATAATATGCCCCCTTTCATTGTACATTATTTGCATATAGTATTTACACCTGGTATTCTGTATTTTCATATTGAGATTTTTTCTTTTTTTTCTTTTGATTTATTTAGACGTTATTGTTGACACTGTTTTTGTCTCTGTGTGTCTTCACAGTCACAATATAGGCAATTTCCTCCAGGATCAAATTTCTAATTCTGATTCTAACGAAACCATACAAACAAAAACACACAGAACACACCAGTATCGCTAGTGATCTCAAATCAGTCGGACCTAACCTAGTTAATCTGGGCTGTGGAAATGTACTGTCATTCCCTCTTTGGCTGAACTGCCAGGTAGTTTCTATGGAGGGAGAATGATGGTTAACAAATACAAAGACTGGTGTCAGTTACTTGGCATATCTACGAAATGATAATTACCAGTCTGAAATTAATAAACCTCTGTTTAAGCCTTTTACAATACAAACAGTTTGACAATACAATAGCCTCCATACCCTAAGTTCAGAGAACCTGCAGATACACTACATGGACAACAAAAGTATTGGTACACCTGGCCATTACACCAACAGGGATTTTAATGGCACTGGATTCAAATCCATAGACATTAATAAAGAGTTGGTCCCTTCGCAGCCATAGCAGCTTCCACTCTTCTTATAAGACTTTTTTGTGGGAATTTGTGTCCATTCATTCTGTAGAGCATTCATGAGGTCAAACACTGATGTTGGACGAGCAGGTCTGGATCACTATCTCCGTTCCAGTTCATCCCAAAGGTGCTGTATGAGGTTGAAGTCAGGACTCTGTAGGGCCAGTCAAGTTCTTCTACACTGAACTCCTCCAGTCATGTCTTTATGGAGTTCGCTTTGTGCACCGGGACACAGTCAGGAATAGAAAAGGTTCTTCCATAAACTGTGTCCACAAAGTTGGACGAATGGCGCTCTCCAAATTGCATTGGTCTGCTGAAGTATTAAAATTGAACTTCTCCGGTTTGTGGGAGAACCTTTTCTATTCCAGCATGACTGTGTCCCAGTTCGGTGTGGAAGAACTATAGGTGCCACCTAAATTCAATAATTACGCGGTGTCCCAATACTTTTGTCCATATAGTGTAAGTTACACAGGTGGCTAGCTGGAACACTGTTTACTACATCATCTACCAAATGACACAGAAAGGAGATACGTTCAGCGTTTTTACATGACATTACTGATATTTAAAGAGTACCTGTCACCGGCTGGTGTGGTCAGGCTGCTGGTCTGAGGAGTTTTTTGCAGTTAAAAAGAGATTTCTGTCCTGACAGTCACACTGTTTTGACTGGCGTCCGGTCTCCTGTTAACAGGGCGAGTCTCGCGAGATCCACCACAGAGAAGTGGTGTTAGGTAGTCTCGCGATATTTCGGGGAACAACTTGGGAGTAATCTATTTTCCAAATAACAACCTGTTTAAATAACGATAAAGCTCCTCAGATAATTCACAGCTATTTATTTTAGGACGAATCTTAAACTGTTACCGTACCCCCTGTCAAGGGCACCATAAAGAAAGTGGTTTTATAATCATGTGATGGAAATGTCCAGTCTGGACCTCAGTCTGATCTTCTGGACAGTTATTTTGTGAAGACTTCTCTACCACATTGCATAGACACCATACACACACACACACACCCTTTCTCCAATCCTTTGGCATGCCTGCAGTTTATTGCACGTTTGTAATTATTTATAATTCATTAAAATGTACTTTTTAAATTATACTTAAATTTATTTAGACTGATAATGTCCTATTTGTTTGATATTTTCCTGATTTGAGATTGTGTGACTGATATTGTCCGGTTAGACCGATAATGCCCTGTCAGTTCTGTGTAGGTTGAACTAAGCAGGGCAGCGGTGAGAAATAAAAATCTCGAGCTCCATGGTGAAATGGGCGGGGTCTGAGAAACACCTCTCGCGATGTGAACACTGATGTCGCGGTGTGTGATAGTCTCGCGGTATTCTGGGGTGAATAAAATCCCCCTCCTTCGGTAGCTGGTCCTCTTTCTCTCTCTTCAGGCGGTGAAGGTGCAACAGTTATCGGTCGGCCCGATCCGGGTTCATCCGACACCCTCACCAGCTTTAACCCAGCTCTAATCCAGCTAAGCTTCATCCAGAACCATGCCTCCCAAATTCGACCCCAACGAGATTAAAATCGGTATGTTTTATCCACTGAAGCGCGCGGATGAAGGTCCCTGTCTGGCAGGTCGGGCCCCAGTCCCGGCCAGGCCTCCTCGGGTTGTGGGGAGGGGGAGAGTCCATCAGATTAAAGGCTTGAATTCGTTACAGTTCTGAATTCTGAGAGGAACTGAAAGGTTGATTAGAATCTCGGAGTTTTGGGTAAAGGGCGAGAGAGCGTGGGCTAGCCGAGTAGCTGTTAGCCTTCTAGCCTAGTCGGATATTTCGCGTCATATTAGGGCTTTTAGGTCAATCTATAACTGAAATTTGCAGTATTCTGAACACAGCGGTAAACCGGACAGATCCTGGTGGCGTTAAAGGTTTATTCTGGGGGATTTAACAGCAAAATATTGGATCTGCTCAACACGTGATGAACACGTTTGCCTCCATACAGATATCCAGATTATTCTGTGTATATGGCGTTTTAATGACCTGAATATATATGCCGGTATATGTGTAAGACGAGATACACCTTTATTAGTCCTACGGTGGGAAATTTACATTATGGCAGAAAATGGGGGGGGGGGGGGGGAATGAGAGTAAAGAATGTAAGAGCAGCATATTACAAAAGCCAAATACTACAGTATATGTAAATAGATATTGTATTCATACATATATCTACTATGTACATATACATGCTTATTTCCAACGTGAACATATAGGCAAATTCTTTTATAGGTTTATATTGCTGGGCACTGATTTAGTATCGTGATAATTGTACGGTTTTCTGCAGTTAATTTCTTTGTAATATGCATAATTTATTAATTCAGAAGTGTATTGAGCATGCTTTATTTAAAACTACTGCTATATGAACAAAAGTGCAGTAGCATTTGATTTAAACACTAAACTTAGGTGCTTTTTAACAGCAGAGTATGATTAGCGGTTACAGTTCAAATATTTCTATAAATCTTGAACATTTAATGTAATCAAATATTAAGCCAAAGCTATTCACCACTGCAGGGTGTTCATGTTTTATCTAGTTTATTGTAGAAAACCATGTTCAGCTGTAAAGGGGACGGACATCATATGAAAGGCTCTGTATCTGAATGCAATGGCAAAGTTCCTCCAGCAAAAAACAGCCGAGACCTTGAGCTGCGCGCTCCGTGAAGCCACGAAAACAAACACAAAATAGGATTGTTAAATTCTGCGTTAATGTGCAATAAAATAATTGTTGCCATTAAGTAATTTGTTAATGTGCCCAGTCCTCAGTGTATTCATACATAGACACAAACCTGTACACATTTATACAAAGTTTCTGTATATATGTAAGTAAAGAGAACCCTTTGCATTATGGCAGAAAGTGGACAGAACAAAGGTAAGAGCAGTAAAACAATAGAGTAACTGTGCACATATAGATTATATACCTACAAATCTGTAGTTTTTGTGCAGTACTTGTTAAGTCACACTTGTATGGATTATATTCTGTTGGTTCTGTTCTTTCTTCTTTTCTGTCCACTTGCTGTAGCAGTGCAAATTTCCCACCATCTGACTAATACAGGGTTCTCTTCTATTTCCTGGCGACCAGCACCAGTTTCCACTGTTCCAGAATCCTTAGCTTGTTCAAGCAATCAGTTGGTGGTATGGCTTTTAAACCTGAGGACCGATCGGTATAATCTAGTAGGAACATCATTTCGAAACCAGTCACGGTTATTGGTGCAATATCCGTATCCTACACTACCACCGGCCACAGATGGATTTGTGTTATTGAAGTGGGTGGTGGCGAGCAGGTTGAGGAAAGCATGGAGAGATGCTG
Source organism: Hemigrammopetersius urotaenia (assembly GCA_037974485.1). NCBI lineage: Eukaryota > Metazoa > Chordata > Actinopteri > Characiformes > Alestidae > Hemigrammopetersius > Hemigrammopetersius urotaenia. The sequence goes on from JBBPDC010196805.1 coordinate 6,488, forward strand.
TGGAAAGGTTAGGAATGAAGGTCAGTAAGACTGACAGAAAACCTGTGTGAATGAGAGGGAGGACAGTGGAACGATGAGGATACAGGAAGTAAAGCTGGAGGAGTTGCAATACTGGTTCAACAGTCCAGAGTGCAGGGAGTGGAATAGACTGTAGTGTGGAGGAATGCAGGAGTTATCTGTGACCGGCAGGTACCAGCAGGAGTGGAGAAGTTGGGATGAGTGTAAGTTCTGGTCCTGGATAGTCTGTCCAGCACAGTTTGATGGTTCTCCTCAAACACATTCACTGAACCTGACCGTTAACTGGGAGGTGGAGCAGGGAAATCGCCAGAACCTGCTGGACCACGGACATCCAGGACTGGAGCTCCACACCCCTGGTGTAGTAGACTGAAATGAAACCAGCTGTTTCTGGTTTGATGGCTTGGAGACAGGAAGCAGGGCAGGATGTGCAGTTTTTTTTTGCTCTGGGACAGGTGAGGACGGACAGAATCAGGAGTGAGTTTAATAGAGGGACAGCTGGAGTAGGACCTTCTAGAGGAAGAGTCAGAGGTGAGACTGTTGTGAGAAGAGGAAGGTGTAGAATGAGGTTTATGGATGTGTTTAGGGAGAACTTGCAGGCAGTTGGTGTGAGAGAAGAGCCAGAGAACAGATGGTCGGTCCACTGTTGGAGCTCCCAATCAGGAGCAGCAGAGAGTAGCTTATTGGGGGGGGTGTAGGGGAAGTGACCAGGTTTTTGTTGCCAGAGTTGGAATTTTCCGTTCCATGTGAAGTGAGTTTCCATCTCACTTCACACATCTGCGTCGTTTTGGTCGTTGGATGATTGAGACTGTCATTTGATTAGTAGCCTCCCGCCACTATGCAGGTCTGACTGAGTGACTCTGTATAATCCAGTGGAGGCTGAAATCAGAACCAGCTCTAGGAAGCAGGGCTGCCCCATCTGTTGGGTAACTCTGTGCCGAAAGACCTGGAACAAACCCCAGAGGTGGAGTCTAGCTTTTCATCAGCCAGTGTCCTGCAGTAACGTCCATGTTTCTGTTCTACTTTTCAGTGTTCATGAGGTGCACAGGAGGAGAAGTCGGTGCCACTTCCTCACTGGCCCCCAAAATCGGACCTCTGGGCCTGGTAGGTTCAGTCTACTTCTGAAAACGTCACATAATGTGTCAGGACTTCATGTCTAATGGGTGATTACAGAATAATTTGCATGATGCTCTTCAGGGATTTTTCATTAGTCTTTAGTGTAAGGTTATGATAAAGATGGAGCTTCATCAGACTTTTGACAGGAATGAAGGTCTAATGTTTGCTCAGCAGCCACCCGCCACTATGCAAGTCTGACTGAGTGACTCTGTATAATCCAGTGGTGGCTAAAATCAAACCCAGCTCTAGGAAGCAGGGCTGCCCAGTCTGATGGGTAACTTTGTGCCGAAAGGCCTGGAACAAATCCGCCTCGTTGGTTCTCGCGTTCAGATACTTGATTGTCTAGCCGAAGGTTAGATTGCAATTTAGTCCATATTGACCCTACAGTGTCTTGGGAGGTTTCTATAACTTATTGCTTTCATTTGTTTTGTTTTTTTTAGTCCCCCAAGAAGGTGGGTGATGACATTGCCAAGGCGACCGGTGACTGGAAGGGCCTGAGGATCACGGTCAAGCTGACCATCCAGAACAGACAGGCAGCGGTAAGACTCCTCTCCTGAGTCTGAGATTTGGCTGGCATTTTACAGAACGAAGCCTCACTATCACAGGTTTTGAATCCATAACGCAGGTCAACAAATTTTTTTGTAATGATCAGAAACCATAACACAGTTCTTAACCAGGTTTTCATGCTGATTTCAGATCTGCTCCGTTTTGTTTTCATCAACTTTTTGAATGATGAGTAATATTAGATTTGCAATAGATTTGCATTTTATTAAACCACAGGCACCAATCAAGAACTGTTTCAATATTTTCAGTGTGAAGTCAGACAGGCCACACTGTGGCATAGATATAATGATCAGTGTGTGTGAGCTACCACTGTTTCTTCACAAACGCTCAGCATATGATTATTAAATGATCATTATACCAACTATCATGCAGTATAGAACTAGCTTCATCACACACACACTGTACCTGCAGGAAAAACTAAACACAGATCTGAAATCAGCATGAAAAACTCTACAGAACCCACAGAAACTGATCTGATTCTGACCTGTGTAATGTGATAGTTTCAGCCAGTTACAGAAGACACTTTTTTTGAGCCACAATTGTTGCTGTAAAACTGTAAACAATGCATTTGTGGTTTTTTAAATATATATATATATTTTTTTTTTTTTTTTTTTTTTTAAAAAGATAGAGGTGGTACCCTCTGCCTCTGCCCTCCTCATCAAAGCACTGAAGGAACCTCCCCGTGACAGGAAGAAGGTCAAGAACAGTAAGTCGTATCTGGATCTCCGTTCTGAGCTGCAGCCTCCCGCCACTATGCTAGTCTGTATGAGTGACTCAGTATAATCCAGTGGAGGCGGAGATCAGATTCAGCTTTAGGAAACAGGGCTGCCCAGTCCGATGGGTAACTCTGTGCCGAAAAGCCTGGAACAAACTGCCTGCTGAGTTTCATTATAAACGTATTTCCATCTAGTCAGAGCTTTGGTCTGGAATGTGTCCGTACAGACTGGAAGTAATTTGTAAATGTAATTGAATGTTACTATTGTTTTACATTATTTTTAATAAGTGAAACCTATAGAATGCAGATGAAACACTTGCACTTTTCTTTCCACAGTTAAGCACACAGGCAGCGTTCCCTTTGATGACATCGTCAACATTGCCCGCGTCATGAGGCCACGCTCCATCGCCAGAGAGCTCTCAGGTTTGTGGGGTTTGGGTGTGTAACTTGACGGAATTCTCTGGCCTGTTACAGCCTCTCCTGACGAGTGCTGAGTCTGGGGGACAGACTGGGGTTAGTGTTCCGCCGCAAAGTCGAGGTTCACAGTTCACAGCTTCAGTCGTATGCAGATTTCTTAGAACCAAACTAATATTGTCTGAAACTGCAGCTATCCTTTTTTTTTTGTGGCAAAATAGAATTTTTCTTGTTTTAGTGCTAAATATTTACTAATGTAACAAATGTAAATTCGTACAGTGCTAAAACATTTTGTAATATTTTATATGGAAATGTAGCACATGTAGTTGTGAAAACTCTACTCAGCAGCCAATCCAAGAGCATTGTTTATTCCTCTTTGCTGCTGATTGGCTGCTTGCCTGTGGTGCATCTCTGGCAGAACAAACTTTTCTACTGCCTTACTTGCAGTTTAAACTGATTCAGGGTGAAGTTTCAGTGGGACTCAATTCATGGTTTGTAACCTTTCTTTAGGAACCATTAAGGAGATCCTGGGCACCGCTCAGTCTGTGGGCTGCACCATCGATGGGCATCTGCCCCATGATGTCATCGACGACATCAACAGCGGCAAACTGGAGTGTCCCTCTGTGAGTATAGGATTTGTGTCTCTCTCGGAATTGTGCTTTTCTTTAACCCAATTTCAGAACTGACCTCATTTCTATTTGTTGCAGGAATAAAAGGCTGCATGAAGATGAAAAATTAAAAAAAATTAAAAAAAACTACAAATCTGATGGTGCTTGGTCTCTTCACTGGTTATTGTGTATTTGAAGATGATCTACAGGGCAGTGTGACTGCCAGGTACTCTGGTATTTCCAATATTAGACTAATTACAAGGCTGTAGGTAGAAAGTGTCCCTGCTTACCTGCCAGTACTGGAGTTTGAGTTTTTGTAATACAACATGGTATAGTGTTTTATAAAAATCAAGTCAACTTGTTTTTTAGAAAACTACTCTGAACTTGGCTGTTAAGATGGGACCCTTCTAAAGGAGTGGACCCATAAGTCCTTCTAGAAGAAAAGTTTACAGCATGGAAGTCTCTTTACTTCATGAAGCACACCTTTTTCCAAAAAAGTCAACTTTAATGTGAAAAGCAGTATATTAAGCTGAAGCCGTCCTACAAAAAGTACAAATTTGTCTGTGTACAAAAACTGATCAAGGCTGAAAATCAGATCCTTAATTGACAGTTACACCATCAACCCACACCTACCTACATTTGATCAACTTTACAGAAGGTAAAAACTACCAAAACAGCCCTGCCTTGGTTACAGCAATGTGCTTTTTCAACATTCCCTGAATCTTTAGGTGTTCTGGCCCAGGAGGTGCTGCCAGCTTTATTTCCAGTGAGAATGTGAAGCACCACGTTGTCAAAGGAGTGGTTTAACCAAAACATCTGAACATCATGACACTTCAAGTACCACACAGTGAATACAGAAAATATACCGTTAGGACACACGTTCGCTTGAATCCCTGCAACATAGATTCCATTCATTAGAAACTTACAGAAGTTCTACAAGGGATCAAAATCAACACGTTAGATCAGGGCCAGGTTACGGCAAACTGTTACTATAGTTCAGGTCATGGTTTTCATTGAGGTACAAAATTTTCCATAGACACAGAGCTGGCTGCTTGTTTCCTCCTGAAAGCAGACAGTGATCAGGTTCCTTAAAAACCAGGCTGGATGAAAATGTCCCTGTTCCACCTCAGTTTTCCACGTCGTCTTCCTCAACTTCGTTCTCTCCCTCTTCCTCCTCCATGTGCTCCTCTTCCTCCTCCTCTTCTTCCCGGGTCTTGTCCTCGCTGCTGCTCTTCTTCTCCTTGTCCTTCCTCTTCTGTTCGGATGCCTCTTTTTTGCCTTTCTGTCCTTTCTTATAGGCTGTTGAGTGAAAGCAGTTTTGATGTTAGAGCTCAGAAAATCCATGGAATCATCAAGTAAAATGACTTTAGAACTGAAACTGCAGACACAATGGTAGGGTGCAGGAACCTAGTGGTTATAACACTTGTTTGTGAACCTGATGACCACAAGGTTGCAGGTTTAAACCCCCATTAGGACAGTCTTAATGACCGCAAGAACATCCTTGTGACTGATACTACAAAACCATCGTAGACATTTTGTGCAGCCCCAGTTTACAGTTGACTAGTCTTATTTCCAAGCTCCCTTTTACACCATCATCAATCAGGTATGATCTGATTGGTGGATCGTTCTCAAAGCTGCAGTGACTGACATGATAGTACAGTACTACTGTGTTTGATGCAGAGTGGATCCTCCTGGGCTTCGAATAGTACAACAACCAAAACACATCCAGCCTGTGGCCAGACACTGACCACTAACGAAGGGACAAAAACTGCACAGGATCATTACTATTTACTGCAAGGACCAGCAGGTTACAGAGACAGTTTAATGTGTGGACACACACTGTCCAGCCCACACACACAGCTACCATGTCAGTATCACTGTTGAGCTGAGAATGACCCAGATAACACCTTCTCTAGGGATCCTGTGGGTCTCCTGACCACTGATGATTGAGGTAAAGTTTAACAAATGATGCACAGAAACAGACCGACTACAATCTGAAAGTGTAAACTACAAAGTGAGCTGCTGAAAGACTGAGTGTAGAGAGAAACCAGTCTGTGTACATTTGCTCTGATCACAGCCCACCTGTTGGAAAGGGACCACAGTAGGACCCCTAACTAGATCAGATTAGGATGATGGATCATTCTCAACACTCTCCCCTTCTGGCCCTGTTCGTTTTTACTATCCAGTTGACTCCCTCATGGCCACTTTTGGCCAATTGAAACCCCTGAAAACAAATTTGAAGTCCTTGTTATTTTCACCGTTAAATCATATAATTTAGGTTCAAATGCTTTCACTCTAAACTCAACACTTGGAGTTTGTGTTTTCCTCCAGATGATGTCATTTATCCATTTTTGGCCCCAGTAGCATTGAGAATATAGAAAATGGCCATTTTTGAGGTTGGAAAACTGGAAACTGGAATTTGAAGGATTAAAAAAAAACAGGAATAAATATTTGATACTTGACAAGAACTGATGTTAGTTAAAACTCTGTAGTAAAAAGCAAAAAAGTAAAACTTATATATAAATATATGGCCGTTATATAAAATTGATCACTTGGCCAAAAATGAATAAATGACAATCTGGTAGAAACCACTAAAAACTACATTTCTCAAGTGTTGAGTTTAGAATGAATGCATTTTAACATAAATTGTATGATTTAACAGTGTAAATAACACGGAAATCAAAATGTAGAGTGTTACAATCTGAAGTATATTATTTAATAAAAATTAAAAGATCTGAAAAAAACCTTAATTCCATTTGTATTAACAGATAAAATGGTCAAAAAAAGCAAGTGAACTGGACACAAGGGCTCTGCAACAGGACCAGAAGGAGATCATAGATAGATAATCAATAGCTGGGCTATTCTTTAAACGTGCATCGAACACCAATACGGTATGTGTCCCTGATAACATGGCCAGTAAAGCGGAGTATTTTATGCTCTGCAGCTCCTCTGTAGTCAGGCCCTAGAACCAGAGAAAAATCTGAAATCCCACACACACCTTCAAGAGCCTCCCGCAGGCTTGGGAGGAAGCGCTCAAACTCCATCTCCTCCATGGCTGCCATCACATCACCAGCATTCAGCGTCTTCCTTTTGGCTTTCATGGCAAAACTGTTGGCGCTGGTGATGAAGCACAGTGACAGGCCACACGTTTAAACTCACTCTGCATTTAACCCATTCAACTCATTCACTTAAGTCAAGCAGCATGCAGTCAGGAACAGTGTCAGGAGACGGTACCTTGCTCAAGGGTACCTCAGTGTTGCCACAAACAATTCTGGGATTTGAACCCAATACCTTCTGATTTCAGGTGCAAGTCCCTAAACACGGGCCACCAGCTGCCCCCAAGTACAGCACTTATTGATGGTACCCACAGTCATTTAATGAATGAATGAATGAATGATACATTGTTGACTGCTGCACTGGGCAAAGAAACAAACTGAACTGTGATCTTCATACCATGATGTTGCATAGAGAACAAACACACTGGCAGCTTGAGAGATCGCCCTTCTCGCCTCTTTGGACACATTTACACCTTCTGGCAGCTGAAAGCAGAAATAAAAAAGAGATGGAAATAATATGAACAGAGTCCGTGTAAAGGTGAATTTCTCATCCAGTTCTCTAGATTTGTTTTATGAAGTCTAGAAAACTTGAAGTACAACAGTGACGCCCAACAGGTGGCGGGGTTCTGGGGCCTAGTGCCACCGACATGAGGCGTAAACCAGGGGTCATGTTTTAGACATTAAATCTCAACACGAAGACCTAAAGTCACAGAAAGTGTGGTGGTTGTACCCACAGCCTCCTTGATGATCCTGGTGATGACCGCGTTGGGCAGGTTCAGGTCCTCCGGTCTCTCAGCCATGACTCTTCTCACCCACAGCTACCAGCTAGTTTCACTAAATATGGGCTTTCTTTTTCTCTAACTCGCTCCGTTCTGCAAAACAGAACCCGAACCAGCAGCGAGAGGAACTCTGGAGCGGTTCCGAGCGCCTACTGGAGGAAAAAGTCCCGGTTAAAGAGAATAAAGCGAACTAAACCAGTCCACCAAACAGTTAGCCGAGTTAGCACGCTAGCAGAGCGCGCTCGTAGATGTGGAACAGAATCGAGATTCAAACCGCCCCAAGGACGGTGTTTTATAGAACAGACGAGAACCCTATAGAACAATCTAGAACCCTACACCATCAGAACGACGGCTCGGTGTGTACAATATTTAGAGCAGCTCCGCCCGGACTGCAGACAGAAAATCCCGCTACAACATCAAACCCGGCAGAACTCCTCCTCCTTCACCCTTCACCCTCTCAGCTCCACCCACCAAACTTCACCCTCTCAGCTCCACCCACCAAACTTCACCCTCTCAGCTCCACCCACCAAACTTCACCCTCTCAGCCCCACCCATTCACCCACTTACCCTCCACTAGTGATGTTACGGGACGCACCGAGGTTTCGGAGCGTGTATCGAGTAGTGGGGTGGGCGTTTCCGCGAAGCGCGTATCGAGGCTTGCTTCATTTAGGGGAGGAGCCTAAAATGATGACGTCCGAAGCCTCGCTGCCGGCTGTACCACGTGA
>JBBPDC010196825.1:0-14478 GCA_037974485.1 Hemigrammopetersius urotaenia
GTGTACGTTCCTCTGAACCTGAGAGCCTTAGTGTTTTTCTGTTTTTCTTGCGGCCACAGTGCCAGGTTTATGTTCTGAGTTTTCAAGTTTAATAAAAGTATCACGGCATGGAATCCTGGTAGCTCCACCCGTGACAGTTCTCTAGATATTCTCTAGAACAGTGGTTCTCAACCTTTTCAACATTAAAGCCCGCTAAGGCCCGCTTAGCCACATTAGATGATATTAAATAACCAATTAAATAACTTGATTTTAGATTTGTGGCACAATCACAAGCCTTCGCAGCCCAGTGGTTGAGAAACCCGGCTCTAGGATGGGGTCTTCATGTTCGGCACATTTTTGTGTTGTCAATATTCTAATAGACTTGGACCAGCACATTACAAATTGGTAAATTTGCAAGTGAGTTGAATCAAGTAAGCTCAGTAAGGGAAAGCAGAAAAATCTGAATAATGTAACCAGGATTGGGAATCCCAGCTCAAAGACATTCTGGACTAAACAAGCAAAGTTTCAGGTTGTTTGTTAGTAAGAACACATGAATTGTGCTCTGCCAAATGGCTTCTACCAGGTTTAATAACAGTGTAAATACTGTCCTTGTGTGCCCCTGCAGTAGATTCTTGTTGCTTATACATCACGCAGCCCAGACAAAGACGCAGACTCAGCAGAGTCTAGATTTTGAATGTGCAGCTCTAGAGAGAAGCAATGTTTTTAGACATAGACAGAGAACACACACTTTTAAAACCCTTGAATTTCCACATACATAATGAAATGCTGTGACTAACCTCCAAGGGCTACACTGAGACAACCACAAGCTCAACACACCTTTCTAAAGATTCTGATAGTAATAATTTAATGAAAAATCACATTTGGACAACATTGCCGCTGACACAAAAACAGACTTCTAGTGGCTTTTGGCAATGTACGACAATATACTGTTTTTAACTATAACAGTAGTATCATGCCATCAAAACCCACATGAGCATATTTGACATAGCAACTTGACACAAAGGTACAATTATTTAGGCACTCTGTTTTAGCCTGTTGCTTGGTGGTGGCTTAAAAAATTCTCATAAAGAGCGACGTACATCATTGCAATTACTTATTAACTACATTAGCCTGGTAGCTCCACTGCAACAATAAAGTGGCAAACATGTGGCCAATACGACTGATTGACTACATTTGCTTTAAGACGGAAGCTTTGGAAATTAGATTATTGTTGAACTATGAGAATGAGAGAGAGAGAGAGAGAGAGAGAGAGAGAGAGAAGCAATGTTTTTAGACATAGACAGAACATACACTTTTAAAAACCTTGAATTTCAACATATACATAATTTTCACAAACAACTGTAACAAATATCCCTGCAAATGTAATGTTCCAATGATTCTTCTTTCTTCTGTTCCAGGAAGTCTACTGAATAATACTGCCAGCTTCATAAAGGCAGTGCTTAGATAGGATTGTTTGTATTTTACAGACGCACTGACATGAATATAAATTCAGGAAACACCGAAACTGAAACGCAATTTTTTTAATTATGCATTTGAATTAAAGATAAAAAATTACAAGCTGATAAAAATTAATTGCTCATAGTCAGTACTTTGCATGGGACAAAATAACTAATGATAACATTTGTATATAATACATTTTCTTTTAATGATTAAAAAGGTACAGTGCCGACAAAATTCAATCACCCCAGTTACAGAACGATTAGGCGTCCCAGGCAACAGCATTTTTTTAGTTATACTTTGCCCTTTAGCTCTGTTTATGATTTTTTACACATACTGTGGCTACCGGTGGTGTCAGTGTGCTCACAGGGATGTTGTCCTTAAGTTGTTTTGTTGTATCCTGCATGGTTTCTTTGGTGGTCTCAAACCAGGGACACAGAAGAGATTTTTGAGGTTTGTAGGTAGATGCAGGGCTGGGAGTTGGGGAACAAAAAGTCTCAACCTTAAAGCTTATTCAGATATGCTTGCTGCATAATCTGGTTTAATGCTCTGAAAGTTATGAGTTGGACTGACTTTCTATGAAACCATGGACAAACAAGACTCACCTGCTGGTCAACATAGACTTATATGACCAACTCTGGCCAAAACACACGATCAAACTGAATCGTCTCATACAGAGTTGTGAATCATCCACCTGAACAACAGCAAACCTTCTTAGCAATGTTTTAAGTTTACATTTACTGATTCCCAGTACACTGTGATGTATCCAGTGTTGGGCATATTACTTAAAAAAAATAATTAGTTATAATTAGTTACTTCTTTCAAAAAAAAACTCAGTTAGTAACTGAGTTGCAGCATTATAAAAGTAACTAGTTACCAGGGAAAGTAACTTCTGCATTACATTTTTAAAAAATCTTCAAATATGTCAAAAATGTGGATCCCTCCCCCCACATTGATGGAAATTTAGCTGTATGTTCGATTGTTTGTAATAACACTGACTATTAAATACGTGTAATGAATGAAATAGACTGTAGATAATGGCAGCATGTTCTTAACGACATACCTGGCCTTTAGCCTGTTTAGTTCAGTCTGTGTCACACAACAGCTTTTTGTGGGGCATAAAAAAAAATCAGTCTGCTTTGATGGCGTGGCTCCACATCCTCCTTCATCAGCGGAGCTCATGTTAGTTGCACCTGGGTTTGGGCTGCTATCAACATCCACGTTCTTGGCCACTAGTTTTGAGGCGTGAGATGATGAGAGGTGCTTCAACAGATTTGAGTTGCTCATTATGACCTGGAAATAAGTCTTTATCCACTTCAGTAATGTGCATTTATCACAAACATTCTTGCCTTTAATGTTTGTATTTCCACTATAAAAATGCTACTTTTGAACTCGCCAATGCTGCGTCTCGCTTGTGCGTGTGTGCGGCTGTGCGTGAACACCCGCCCACCTCTGCCTCTGGTTGGCTTACCATGAAATTTTACTCCACCTTAGCCAATCATCATCCCTTATGCGGTTGTCTCGCCCTTCACCAATGACAAGAAAAAAGCTTTGCCGCTCCAGTGGCTGGGAGTCTAGGCGGATGAACAGTTTAATTACAGTAAAGTGCCGCATGTTATTGTCAGTAATGGCATTGTAACGATGGAAACAGTAATTGGTTAGATTACCCATTACTGAAAAATTACTTTTTTTTTTACAGTAACACTGTTATTTTAACGCCATTATTCCCATCACTGGATGTAACAAATTACGAGAGGAGATGCTAGACTAGACTTCTCCTCTCCTCTAATTGAGCACATCTACTTACTCATTTCAATGAACACAAAAGGCTTGAGAGGAAATAGTATATGCAGAATTACAGTCCAGTAATCAACATGATTTGATATGACCCTTTGTCGTTGGAAACATCTCTGTCTAGTGTCTGGTCTTTTTTTGATCTTGTCCTCGTCCTACTCCTACTCTTCTCTATTCCTCTTTCTCTTGCACTCACTGCCTCCATGCTTGCAAAGAGCTTACCTGAGCTCTGTTTCTAATGTGATGGCTCAGACTAGCTGGTGTTTAAATATTGTAGAAATGTATTTCATGTGTGTTTAGGGGTGTTGCCAAAGTGTTTTCCTAAAGAATGTCTTGCAGAATTGCAAACAAAGAGCAAAGCAGAAAATGTGCTCATATTTTTAGTACGTTTCTTTAAAGCATGGTTACAAAACAAGGTTTGTGTAAAAAACAGGCAAAATGGCTTGATTACATTGAACACGTGCATTGGGTATAAACAGAATTTAAGTACACGTACAATGTGTGCATTGTGAAAAATGCTGCAATTGTTTTGTTTTGTTTTTAATTGACTTTACTTTCCCAGTTGTGCCACCAAGATACTTATATTGCCACAATATGATCATAACGACATTCTGAAATAGCAGAATACTAACAGGAGGCACATATACATGAAGGTAACCCAAAGTAGGGAATGTTCATGTTTCTAATGCAGAAACTAAAATTGGATCAGGACCCTTTGGAACTGATTGGTCACTATGGCGCAAGGGTTCATTTATCATACGTGAACACAGCACAGCACACAGTGTGAACAAAATACTCTCTCTGGATTTAACCCATTCACCAAGTGAAGCAACGGGTAGCCAGGAACACATGACCCAGGGAACAGTGTGTAGGGGCCGTACTTTACTCAAGGGTACCTTTGGGGTGCCCCTAGCTGTCCTGGGATTTGAATCAAACACCTTCTGATCATAGGAGCAACGCCCTAACCACTAACGACAACTTCAGAAACATGATCATTTTTTAAATGCAACAGGGAATATGTTTTCTCATTAGTCTCATCTTCCCCATCACAGTGCAGCACCGCCAACAGGCCAAATTCCAAGGTACATTTTTAAATAACTTTTGAGCCATTTGTCCTGGTCATTTTTACCCTAAATCCTTGAATGGCCTTAGATCAATAACAGTCATGCCATTGAAGTCATTTTTTTGTAAAGCCTGCATTTGCAAATTAGTACTAGATCATTGATCAGATCATACTAAATTTAATATGTTTTTACAGAGGGTTCTGGCTGAAAGGTATTTAAAAATTTTGCTAGGGCAGACAATATTGCCAAAATGCCAATATTGGGTTTTTTTTCCAATGTTTTTCTATTATAGGTCCCAGAAGCCCTAGGTGGATTTTGGTGAAATCGTACAGCACAGTCAAAGTATTCAGTCATCAAATTTGGAACCAAGGGATCATGCCCTGTAGCACCAGCAGCAGTCACATTTTAGAGTGCACCTATTGCCTATAAGTTTATAGACTCATTCACTATTTTACATTTTCTTTCTTTTCTTTCAAATGTCTTTTTATTGATTTGAAAAAAACATAACAGTGAATACATTCCAGAACAGTGCTACGCTTTTTTAAGCTTTTATACTCCCACCAAAAATAACACCCCCCCCCAAAAAAAAACAACAACCAAAGAACCCTAAGCAGCCATGACACAAGCAGACATAAGTAAAATAAATAAGTATAAAGTATGACTACTTACACAAAACACAAAGACATGTAACAGAATAAACCGTTATAAAGTAATAAATTAAGTGTAAATGAAAGAAGCAGGGGAAGGGAAAGGAGGGGAGGGGGAGCTACTCCAAGATAATGGTGGTAGGTTTCTCAAAAAACATTAATAAATTTGGTTTCATGTTTTACATTTTCAAAAACAATGTTTTGAATTTTTTGAAAACAATACTTTTATTAACTAGTCCTAGACCATTGGCCAGATAACTATCAACTTCATGAATCATCAAGAGTGGGCTCTGACAGTGGTTGTCAATGTGTCAAACTGTTATCTTGTTCTGGTATATTTGATGTTTACCTGGTGGCCCTGCAGTGCTTGGTTCCTTTATTGCTGCTTGCAGTTATTTTTTATTAGCATTCAGGCTGACCATAGATTTAATCTTAAAGACCAAAGTCCTTGTTGGAAAGTCTGTTCACTCAGGAATGCCAACACCTACAGGCAATTATTTATAGTCATTATGGAGCAGGTCTCCATCTCTTCAACTAGCATAAGATTCAGATTAATGTTGTCTAACACACTTGAAGTCACTTGCAAAATTTGATCATAATAACAGCCAAAACATTCTTTCTGGTTGCTGTGCATTAACATAACTTAACAACAAGAGAGACTTCTCCCATCAGCGCTTTTAACAAGCACTCAAGATTCAACATACTTTCTGAACCTAATGGGTGAGACTTCCCCCATGAAGTGTCATCGGTGACATCATACCAGTCAAGACAGTGAAAACAGCCCCACCTACTCAACACGCACTTGGAATAACATCACAATGGGTTTGTACTTATTTGGTGTAATAAAAACCTTTAAAAAAAATACAACCCCAACAAGTGTTTCCTTTTATAGTCCTTTTTATATCAGCATGGGTTTGCTGCAAACACAATATTTATGCCTGATTACCAGCCTAAACACTGACAGTTTTTAAAGCTGCACTCTTAAATAAAAACAATTAGTGTGCACACACACATACCTCACACATGCAAACACTTGACACAAACACACCCCATGTACTAATACACACACTTCATACTAACACAAACAAATGCATATCAACACACTTCACATGAATATAAGCACACATGCACACACACACACTCCCATACACACACACAGACACAGAGATGTTCAGTCAGTGCTCTATTGGCTCCCAAACATTGCCAAGCTTCAGTCTAGAGAGAACACACACACACACACACACACACTTGATCCCACTAATAAACTCATTTATAAGTTTAAGTTGATGTGTAAGAGGAGTTAGGAAACTGCGCCCTACGCTACACTACATTTCACACACTACATTTCCTCCAAACCCTCCAGAGCTTCAATGCAGAGAGAACACTCACACAAACACACACACACACTTCTTATCATCCTGATGAATAGGCCTTTTCAACATGTCAACATCAATTATTCAGCTTCGACAAACAGCTCTGACATTTAAACTCTGCTGCCTGACGGCAGACTGTGTGTTTACTGGCGGATGAGAACAATAGCGGGAGAAATGCTTTCACTCACACACACACACACACACACACACACACACTAACTATCTGTGCTGAAGTCATTTCCCGGACAAAAAGGTCCAACAGCAGCATTACAGAAACATCTTGCTTCGCTCTGTTCTTCAGAGTGACAGATGCTGATCTCTGAACCGTGTCCTTTAACTGGACTTTAGTGCAGAAAACACTGTCTATGGTTGGAGAAGTTCATTCTAGGTCAGTGTCAGGTGTGAGGGTCAGTTATATAGCCACAAGCTTTGGAGATCACTCACACATTTATCAATCATTGCAAAAGTTACACAGTACAACTCAAATTTCAGTTTTTGAAATGAAAAACTGACCTTGTAAATGCATGTGCTTTCAGACCCTGCACGCTGGAGTTGTCAATCAGTTACTAGGAATTATTCAGTAATTAACACAAATGATTCGGTATCTACTGTAAATGTTTCAGCATTAGTTATTCAGTTACTAAATAATTATTCAGTAGCTACTGTGAATTATTCAGTAACTACAATGAATTCTTCAATATCCACAATGAATTATTCAGTACATTATTAATTAACTACTATCATTTATTCAGTAAGTAATGCTGTGAAAATAATTGTGTGGTGTAGTGACTTTGAGAGACGTTTTTAAAAAGTATTTTTTAAATGTTTACTGTGAAACCCTTAGGGCCATTTAACGCATTACCCTGGGAAAAAACAAATATACTCATTTTACCCGTAATTGTAGCTTATCAGCCAAGATGTTTTGTATCTGAATTTTGATTCTTTAGTTTTGCTAACAGGTAATGGAGCCTAAACCACAACAATTATTACTTTGCAAAATGCCTGCCTAATTTCCACACACTATTTCACACTGAGTTTATCTCTATCTCTCCTGTTTATGTGGTTTCTGATAATGTATGACAAACCATTACCATTAGTGGTGCAGAATACACATAACTTTTTTTAGTTAGTTAACCTGAGGACCTCATTGTTGCCCTTATTGTAACATATTAGGTTTCTTTTTTAACCATGTTTTATAACTAATTCATATAATGCTAACTACCTCATATATGGTAATAGTTTAGTAAAAAATTAAAATATTATGTGCTTTATATGAAATTATAAATCACTTATGAAAAGAGTGGCACTGGCAAGCCTGTTCTAGTCAAGCAAATCTAATGTCAGTTTTGATTATGAGACTTTATTCTCTCACTTTTTATTCCTTTCATAAGTTTTCAACTTGCTTACGCCTTCATTAGCAGAATCCTATTTTCATAGGATTACATTGCCTTATTGTCTACTGTATTAAGTCAGCAGGGAACCATCAGTGCATTCTAGGACTTCAGAGAAGGCAGCAAAACCAGTCTCTAACAAAAGGTGGCAGCTGTAGTAGACAATTTTGAACCAAAGGCAGTCACACAGATGAGGCCTCACTGTTTTATTAATTACAGCGTCATGATCAAGGAGATACAAGTGGCCAGCTTGCTCTGAGGTGGGAACTCCACCTTTACAATCTTTATAGACTATTCCAGACCACTCCTACTCTTACTTAGTTAACACCCACATTTGGCTTCTGGCCAATATGAGTATTTGTGACCCGATCTGCCGTAATGAGTCAGAAGTCTAGGACACCTCTCAGTTGTCCTCCAGCTAAGTCTGCTCAGACAGACAGAGACACATGTTATTCTATATTTTGACACAGTGCAGAGACCTATCTATTCTGCATGACTTCTCTAAAATAATGCTATGATTTCATAATTTCTAATGGGAGAGAAAATCCCTCGTATTTACCTGGTATTTTTATGCTTAATTTCCCTGTCACAGCTCTATAACAGTACTGACCAGCCCATAAGACTCGTAGACTCATAGGCTCAACCAACTTTTCAAACACCACCCCTTTCTCTTTGGCCCCTGTGCCTGCATGTGCCTATTTTTCAAAAAAGTCAGTGCAGGAGTTTATTTCCTGACCACCGGCTCCTGAAAGATTCCTCTGTGGCCCATTGGTTCTTCACTGACACAAGGCCCAATCATATCTTTAAATTCCTCCCCTTTTGGCTCTATGTCTGAGGATGAGATGGAGAGAAAGTGTAAAGGGGGCACAGAAACTGCGAGAGAAAAAAATGGTCACTTCAGGCAGATGCTGCCAAATGTGCCAAAATTACAAACATTTTTACTGCCAGGCCGTCATCAGCTGGACTGCGTTCCAATTATGAGTAAAGGAACCCATTAACCACTCTTCGTAAATCTGTGCCAAATAAGACAATTAGTGGTATATAAACTAGCTGTTTGCAAAGTTATGATAATAACACACCAATAAAACAATTGTTTCACAGCCGCGCTAGTTTAAGAGCGCCGGTGAAATAAGCTAATAGTGTCAATGTTACCGTTGTTCCACCCCGAAATGCCAGGGCTGTTTTTTTTTACCCATCCACCCCTGCTGGTGTAATCATTTTAAAATGCTACATATAAAATATATGTGCATATAACTATACATATATATGATACATATAACTATAAAATATGTTCTAAAATCTTTACAAGCTCCAAAGCTCTGTATTTAATTGAAAAGAACTAAAATGACACAATGTTGTTAGTTCTTGTGAGCACTTAGAACTCTTTTCTGGTTCTCAGAGTCCCAAAACTTGAGTGCTTCTTCATATTGTTAGTTGCTCTGGATCAAAGTGTCTGCGAAAGGAATGTAAAATAATTTTAATGTCAAGCGATTAGAAAAATAAATCTAATTAATTACAAGCTCTCTGATAAATTAATCTAAATGCACGCTGCACTCGGCGTCTCACGTGTTTCACTCATAGGTGCATAAGTGTGTAAGTGTGTGTGTGGGGGGGATTTTTAAAAGTAACCCCCTAATATAATGGTTATGGTGCCCATGCATATGAGGCATTGGACCGCCGCATGAATATTATTGCATGAATTTTATAAAATGATACTCAAATCAACCATTCTGTCTGTCCGTCTGTGTCCTTCATTTTACAGTGCACCTGTGGCCAGAACTGGTCTGGGTCCTTAAAGTAACGTGGTGATTAATTGATCGAATTTAACGCATTAATTTGTCACCCCTAACAATAACATAATGTACCGGTGAAAAAATATTACTAGAATGTCATGATGACTCTCGCAGAAATTAGCTTAGCCTTAGAGGTATGTGTGAGTGTTTTTTTTTTGTGGAAAATACTGTTATATTTATCGTCCAAACTTAAGCCCTAGCTGTAACAGCCAGACTTCATCACTGTGTTACATTTTATACTGACACACACTTTGACTTTAAGCCGAGGTGTAGGTCCTGGGGAACAGTGGCTGTTGGGGTTGTGGTTCCTAAAGTATTACCACCAATCCAAACACCACACCAGCACTAGCAGCTAGTACCACTTTTTTTTTACCACCATTTCTTTCAGAAGCAAAAGGATAATCGACAAAATTGTGGGGAGGTTTAGATTTTTGGCTGAACTATCACTTTAAGCGATAAAGTCCTGCCATGTCTGTCCTACTGAACGCGCTTCACATCTCACAGTGATGCTGAAAGAGTCAGACAGCAGCAGTTTCCACACACTAGCCAACCCACCTGCACTTCTCTACTTAATATGAATGAGTGTGCGGGTGTGTCACACACGTTTGTCATAGTGTTTTTCCTGAAAGTCTTTGAGTGTGTATGCAGTGTTTATGCATAATTCTGCATGCATGTGTGTCTATTCTTCATGAACGATTTCCTCAGTGCTTTCCGTGTAAAATGTGTCGCTATGGAACAGAGGGTGTTCACAGCTACCAACTGACAAAATACTGTATGGCTTTAGTTTGTAGAAGGACTTTTATTGAGTACTTTTAATACAGGTAGCAATCAAAGAGCTTTACTAACACATTACATAACAACACTAAAGAATCTTGTCACGGGTGGAGCAGCTAGGCTCCAGCCCGCAGCTACCTAGAACGTGGCAGGGAGACTCCAGAGACCAGGGATCCATTTCTCTTGTGACTTTATTCGCAGAACCAAACATAAGGCACGTGGGCCCAAAACCAAAAACCAGAAGCTCACCACTAGGTGCACAAGGACGATGGACAGATAAGGACACACGAACAGAACCAGAGCTTTAAACCAACAGAAATCAAGACGTAAACACAGACAGCTGGAACTCAAGGATTACAAACAGAAATCAGCTGTACCAGAACATGTGACACTAACCTAATCCCCAGACACATTTCAACATAAGAGTCCCCCACAGAACACAGAACAGAACCATAACTGAACATGAGAAAAACAGAACAGAACAGACCTGAATAACCCCAAAACATCAACAAAAAGGCAGTGGCTCTAACCCGCCACTGGCTGGCCATGACAAATCTGAAGCTGAGATTAGTGATTTTCTTTTATTATTGTTAAGGTTAAGATAATTATTATGAGAAATTACCTCAAGGTTGAGAGTAAATTAAATAAAAAGTATAGGAGAGTAAATTAAAATCATTTTGGAAATCCCATTCCAAAGCCACAGAAAAATGATTAATAATTAGCCCTGCTTTTGCTGCTATAACAGCCTTCACTGTTCTGTAACAGATTTTTGTGATTTTTTGCCTACAGTATTTGCGAGGACAGGCATTGCAGTTAGATGACAAGGTTTCGCTTACAATCAGAACAATCAGCGCTTCAAATCATCACAGAAGTGTTCAGTTGGGTTGAGGTCAGCGCTCTGTGCAGCCCAATGGACCACTTCTACACCAAACTCTTTTTGTGCACTGAGGCAAAATCATCAAAGTTGTCTAAAATGTCTGTATGCTGTAGCATTATTATCACATCTCATTGGAACAGTCCAGTAAAACCCTCAAATAAACAGCTCCAGACCATTATGATTCCTCCTCCAAACATTACCATTGGAATTATGTAGCATTCTCATTGCAACCAAGATTGACTCTTGGCATTGCATATAGTGATCTTAGGCTTATGTTTAGATTCTCAGCCCATTTCATAAAGCGCTCAACACACAAGTCATAGTTAAGAAGGTCAATATGGAGGTGTGATGGTTGGAAGTCAGGCCATCCTTTTTCAGTTCACTGTTTTGCTTTGGGATTTTTACTAGGAAGGATGAGCACAGCAGACTTAGATTTGTGTATGTAATGTGTTGCAGCTGACCGGTGTGCTCAGTAGATGAGATGCCGGTGTTTATTGGATGTTTAAATTTGGGTTTGAGGTATTTAGTTTGTTTTGAGGTGGACCTTAGTTGTCGGTCCACCGTCATGCAGCTTTGTGTTTGTGGTTCTGCTTACTCCTTTTGCATTTCATTTCTGGTCCTTGTGCCTGTGTTTGTTTTGGTTTTGTAGATAAAGGATGATGAACAAGAAAGTCTGCCTACGCACCTGCACTCATTTGGGAGAAAGGGGATGACGCACCAGGAGGGTTTCTTCTGGACCACACTTACAGATATTTGATCATCAAAATTGGAATGATTGTAAATCCTACACATAAATCCAGGAAAGAAAAAGACTTTTGCTAAACATTTAACTCCAGTTGTTGCACCTGTGAATTATAATCAGCAACATACAGTCATGCACAGACACAGTCTGGTAATTTAGGAGATTATAAATTTAAAAACTGCTGATATGCGTGCCTTCACATGTATGAAAGGAGCTTTGGGACCAAACTGATTAATTGCATGCCATCCTGGACACTGAGAATAGGCCAAGAGCCCCCAGGAGAGTCTCCAAACACACTCAGCTGATCATGCGGGCTGGATTTGAACAAAAATAATTTGCACTTTTTTCTTTAGATCCATGAAAACATTTCCAATTTATATACAACACAGTGCAAAAAGTCTTGAGCCATCCCACATTTCTTCATATCTTGGATTCTTGTAATGTTTTAATGCAAAACATTTCCCACTAATAAAGGGCTTTTATCTTAGTCTTAAGGAATCATTTTACAGGCTTCCTTCCAGAAGCACTTTCAGAGTTTTTGGCTTTCATTTTCAGTCCAGTCCCTGTACCCAACCAGTTACCTGCTTTTTTATTTGTTTAACCACACAGTGAATGAATAATTCAAACATAACTTACAGCATACAGCAAGTACAGCACATGTGTATTTTTACACTTTATATTTTTCAAACAAGCTTGTTACTTTAGTTCTAAAGCATTTGCATCATTGCAAGCCAACCAAACATTTCAAGCTAAATGGCTCGGACAATAGCTCACAGAAACATCAATCAATTGTTATATTCATCAATGCATATCACAGATGAATATAATGTAAAATGGAACAGTTTATCTCCCCAGTTGAGTCTGATCTGTTTAGTCTTCTTGTACTTCTTGTATGTTTGATTTCAATGTAAAAGATTTGCGACAAGACGATACAGACAAAAAGTGTATCGTAACTGTGGAGCTATGGAGAACTAGTACAGACTTGGAGGAAAGTAAACCAGAAAGCACTGCCGAAAGAACTGATTCAGAGCAGCCAGACACTCCCCATCCAATGTTGTATTTAACAAAACAAGTTTAAAGTTCTTAAGGTTGTGCCAGAAAAACCATGAGCATCTGGTTTTCTGCCAAATCCATGAGCTTGTTTTTCTGCCAGTAGAAAAGTCATTGAAAGGGCTACAATTTCACTTTCATACACTGTATTTTTTTTCACTTTTACTTGACTTCTACTTCGACCATAGTCTTTAACACAATAATCTCTACCTCTACTTAAGTAAAGAATGTGTGTACTTGTGCCAAAGATAGATTGCTCGTTTTGATTACTGACTGAGATTACCTCAAGACAATAAAGAGATGCTTGTAAGAGAGTGAGGGTTGGCCTTGAGTCAATCAGTCCAAATCGAGTTTCAAGTCCCTGAAGTCTGAGTTGAATCTCGAGTCTCTATAGTGCATCTAATCCATAAAAATGTAGTCAAGTCCCGTTAGCCGAAGGCATTGTCTTAAACATAATTTAACCTGTCAGGCTCAACAGGACTTCAAATAGTGAGCCTTTAATTCTAGAAAAAGCTTCAGTCTGAAAAAGGGTGTGTGCGTGTGTGGAAGCTGAGGGAGATGATATATTTGTGGATATTTACTCTCTCTCTCTCTCTCTGTAGCTTTCCTCTAAAGACACAGCAGCCTACAAAATCTTTGTTCTGATACGACAGGGACCAGTCAGAGTGCTGTGTGTGTTTGTGTGGTTTAATTAGCCCCAGTTAAAGATGGAGGTCCACTGATCCGGTCAAATGCTTTCAACAGTTTTTCTCCCCGCAATTCGGGAGCAATCAGCAGTGAGGTTTCCATGGCAATGGAGATGACCTGGAGCACTTTAAGTGCGGTGGAGCTTTGAGAGGATGGAAACTGAGAGAAATCTCCACAGAGAGAGTGACCAAGTCTAGAATTCGCACACATTCTACACACTTTACACACTTTTTCTCACAACGCCACAGACGCCATCTCTAAGCACACATCTTTTACAAAGACCAAACGTATGCATTTGGCAATTAGCAATAGAACTCTGACTGCAATAGGTCAAAGCATTGCAAAGCTTTTTGCTTCTGCATCAGTGCTACAAAGTGTCATATTCCATATATATCAACAAATAAATAAAATACAATGAACACATATAGGTAGAAATAGACTTTTAATTCACATTATTAAAATATTAAAATATTATGTAGTAAAATCATGCAGTGTATGTGATGTAGAGTGGACCCCCAAAATTCCTGCGGCTTACTATCCAAGAGCATCTGTCAGTGTCGGGGGTGCAAGCCCACGACCCTGAACTTCCTCGGAGCACAGACCAGGCAGGCAGACGAGGATCCATGCTCGATACTTTTACTGAACCAAAGACAAACAGAAATAGGCACGCGGGCCACTAGAAAAACAGGAACGTGAAACGGGAACAAGACAAGACATAAAGGAGGTGCAAATGAGGCGATGGACACATGGCTAACGTGAACACAAACAGAACTACAGGTCCTTCTCAAAAAATTAGCATATTGTGATAAAGTACATTATTTTCTGTAATGTACTGATAAACATTAGACT
>JBBPDC010196851.1:0-14476 GCA_037974485.1 Hemigrammopetersius urotaenia
CTCGCTCTCTCTGTTTCTCTCTCTCTAACTCTCTCTCTCTCTCTCTCTTTCTAGCTGTCTCTTTCTCTCTCTCTCTCTCTCTCTCTCTCTCTCTCTCTCTGTCTCTCTTTCCTTAATCGCGGGACCAGAAAGGGGGGGTTGTTGGGGGGATGGGGGGGCATGCAGGATAAGAGGCTTAACGACAGCGCCTTGGCTCCATTCTGGAAAAGAGAAGATAAAAGTTCTTTAAGGGCTTCCTGTGACCTAGAAAGGGTGACTTAAGGTGCCAGGGACAGGGGATGAGTTAGAGAGCGGGAGGCGGGGGTGGGGAACCAACACGACAGCGCAATGGCAGGATGAAGTCTTCAGAAAAGTGACGACCGAGAGACATGTGATGAAAGCGGCGTGTCCTTAAAGGAGGGACGTGGACCGGTGGTGAGCCGTGCTGTCTCTGTCCGCCCTCGCGCTCTGTCTTTGTAGGCAAAGGGAGACGCCAGTCACAGTCTTATGTAAGAGTTGGGACCCCCCTCCACATTTTAGCGTACAATTACTGTTTATCTGCTGGACAAGTAAAAGTGAAATGCCCTGTAACTTTTGCAAGGGGCTCCATTATGTTTCATTTTGTTTAACCCGTTAAAATAAGGCCCCATGGTGCAGTGGGTAGCACTGCTGCCTCACACCTCCAGGGTTGAGGGTCTAATTCCAGGTGGGGGAGGGTGGGTTTGCTCAAATCTGCTGCCTGTATATGGTGCTGACACTGGAGACAGGTTAATTCTTGCGAGCTGAGTCTAGCATATAAAAGACAGAGCTGAAGAGTTGTTTACAGTACATATGGGGGTTAAAGTAAAGAGAGGTTTGGCTTTTAAAGAAACCAGAGGGTTTTTTGGCTGTTTGGCAAGTTTGGGATTGTTTTCTTGTTGAGTCATCCCACTTCTTGGTCGATAAGATTAAATAACAAACATGTAAGTCTGGATATATGTTTCTCCTTACAGCAAAATATAAAACATTAAGTAATGTTCTGAGTTTGTATTGTTTTGCCTTTTGGATAGCTTCCCCCTCGCAGGCACTTAATTATTCACACAGCACTGTAATAATAATAATAACTCTCTATGGTTACTTGTAACAAGGGTGCTTTGGTTAATTAATTATAAACAGTCATTAATGTCCTATAGGACATAATGTCTAGCTCTCTTCTGGGGTTCATGTCTTGGCTTGCTCATCAGAGGCATTTCATTCACACACACACATTTATTTCACATTTATTTCATTTTGTAAAGCTGCTTTGTGACAATGACCATTGTTAAAAGCACTATATAAATAAAATTGAATTGAATTGAATTGAATAATGCCTTTGAAAGGCTCTTAAAAAATGCTCTTTTACTTTCTCTGTGTCTTCAAAGAGTCTGCCCTCAGCTATAAGCATCAGAAGGGTCCCTCGGGGAGGTCATGGCCTTAGATGGAGGTGAGGATATGAAAGAAATCAGGTAGAAGAGCACCTGAACTTTTCCTTTTATTAGATGTTATCCAGCTCAGCCAGAGCTGAGATGAGCTGGAAGTTGAGTCCCTTCTGGTGTGTTTTCTAACATGGGCTCGGTTTTATGGAACCCTATTGATGGTAAAGTGTAATTTGGTGATGAATCTCAGATCCTGGAACGAAAAACTAATGGCTCTCCAAAAACGTTTTTTGCTGAGGTTGAATTAGCCATGCGGCCAAATTCAACTAACCACCCAAGAGCAGTGAGGCCACACGTGCTCAGGGTCCCAGTTTGCAAACAAGGATACCGTCCCTCTCAGTAAACACCATCAGGGCTTATGATAAACAACAGGGCTTCAGTGGGGCAACATATGCCATTCCCTTTCCTCTGTGAACAGAAGATCTCCATGAGATGGGTTGGGAGGATGTTCCAGTTGAGACGTCCTCCAGGGAGGACGTTCATAATAATAATAATAATAATAATAATAAATTTTATTTATATAGCACTTTATATTTTACACAATAACAAAATAACTAAATACCAGGATGTCCGTGGCAAGAACCCTGTGCACGACAGCTGAAGTATTGGGGACCACAAAAACAGCCACTCTCCTTGGATACGCCAGGCCAGCTGAGCATCTCCAGGCATGATGGTGACTCTCCTGGCGTGGATGGAGCACAGGTCTGTGTCCTCAAACAGATCCACCAAGTCTCGCCTCGCTGGCGTCCTGTAGGGCTGTGACGGCAGAGCTCTGGAAGCGGAGGTCGGTCCTGAAATCCCGAGCGATCTCACGCACCAGGTGCTGGAAGGGCAGTTTGTGGATCAGCAGCTCTGTGGATTTTTGGTAACAGCGGATCTCTCCTAGAGCCATGGTGCCAGGCCTGTAACGGTGAGATTTCTTCACGCCACCGCTGGCTGGAGCGCTCTTGTGAGCAGCCTTCGTGGCCAGATGCTTCCTGGGAGCCTTACCACTGGTGGATTTGCGGCCGGTCTGCTTTGTTCCACCCCAAAAAAATAAAAAATAGTGAAAATAATAGTAAAATATATAGACTAAATAATACTATGCATTTATTGGACGAATATGTAAATTATATCTTAATATTTTAAAAAATCTCATATAAAAACATGCCAGATGGAGCGGCGTCAGTCTCACCAGTGTCCCCAAAATAACCAGTTTTTAGTCAGATTGTCACGGTCCGGCCAGTGACGAGTTAAAGCCACTGCTTTTTAGTTGGGTTTTCTGGTTCTGTTCTGTTTGTTCATGTTCTGGTTCTTTTATTTTGAAACGTCAGCCTGTTTAGTTCCTGTATCACGTGCCTTTGGTTCTCAGCTGTTTTCTGTTGACATGATCCTTAGTTTCCCAGCTGCATTGTGTTCACGTTAGGATTAAATTCTGTATATATAGGTCTGTTTGTGTTTCTGTTCCTTATCAGTCCATCGCTTTAGAGCTACCTGTGTGTACGTTGCTCTGAACCTGAGAACCTTAGTGTTTTTCTGTTTTTCTTGCGGCCACAGTGCCAGGTTTATGTTCTGTGTTTTTCAAGTTCAATAAAAGTATCACGGCATGGAATCCTGGTCTGGTGACTCCCTGCTTCCAGGTGGCTCCGGGATGGAGCTTAGCAGCTCCACCCGTGACACAGATTTTAGAAACATAAAATGATGGCAGCAGTTCTACACTACTTTACAGAAAGAGTCACTGTAAAGCTGTTTCATTCCAGCTCCTGACAACTTAACCAACAGGCAAGACCACTTAGTTGGGTCTACCTAGATACCACAAAGAACAGAAATTCAGATTCATTTTGGAGGCTACTGTAAAAATGGAGCTACTTTGTTTCCAGCCAAAATGTATTAATGATGAAAGTAATGCTGCAGAACATTTCAGTCATGGTTCTGTTGATTAAAATTGAACTCCCAGAAAATATTAGGTCTCCTCTGAAGATCTAGAGGACCCTGATGGTTCCCCTATGAGCCCCCCAGAGCAGCATCCACAGAAGGCCTTGAGCATTATTTAATGTGGACTTAATTTAAGTTTATGGATCCCTACTGATGATTAGAAGGTGGTAAAGCCTAAAGCACTAGTGATGAATCCCAGATCCTGGAATGAGACAACAATTGCTCTCCAAAAACCCTATCGTCGGTTTCGCCTTGGCTAATGCGGATACTCAGAAGGTCGAATTGGCCACGCAGCCAAACTTAACTATCCGGCCAAAAGTGGCGAGTGTGTGTACAGGGTCCCGGTTCGGAAACAAGGAAACCGTTCGTCTCAGTAAACACCATCAGCGTTTATGGAAACAACATGGCTTCAGCGGTGCATTCCCTTTTCTCCAGCATGTCTTGGTGAACAGAAGATCTCCTCGAGGTGGGCTGGGCAGACGTTCCACTTGAGCCCCCCAAAGCGTCTGACTCAGAAAAGCCTTGGGCGTTATCTAACGTGGGCTCGGTGTATGGATCCCTATCGACGATCAGGAGGTGGTAAAGTGTGAAACACTGTAATCTGTGGGCAGAAATGGTGCGACCTGGCCAGGTGTCCTATTTGTCAGGAGACTGCGAGCTCAGGCCTCGCTGCTGGTTCACGCTGCCATCTGCCCGCCATCTGTGTATGACTGAAATATTGCAAGTCTATTTAATTACCCGTGTGGGAGACATCAATCATGCCGGTGGTTTGTCAAACGCATATGGGCTGAAGGTGGACAAATATTTAGTCTTAAAAAGTGATGCTTATGTGTGAAATGGGGCAAAGAAAAGGAACCTTTGACCAAAAAGAGAAGAAACTGCAGAGCACGAGTTCCGAATGTGTGTCTCAGCAAGCAGAGTCGGGTCGATTAATGTGACGTCTGCTAACACAGACATCATTACTTGGAATTGCCAGCAGAATGTCTAAGCAAGTGTTTTAAAAGACTTAGTTTTGCTGCCTGGGCAAGGAAGTCAGACAAGGCTCTGAGCAATCACAGTTCACTTTTAAAAAGGTTTTAAAAAAGTTTCAGACTAGTTTTTAACGATGAGGAAACACCAGGGAACCCTTCAGAGATTGCCTACAAAATTCTGGGAACAAAAAGAAAGTAGTTTTTAGGTTATTTAATAGTATTTAATAGTATGTAATCATACTTCTCATACCTTGAAATACACATAGAATTATTTAATCTGGATTTTTTTCCCTCTCTTATAAATAGATATAGCCAAGTGAGCTCTACCCTGGTCAGACCTTTAGCAGCTGGCCTAATAGAAGTTGCACTAGATACACTGCTGTGAGTGCCAGCTCTAGCATAAGCAGATTTTAGTCAGATGTTAGAAATGTAAAACAATGGCAGGTGTTCTACACCACTTTATAGAAAGAGAAAGAGTCACTGTAAAACTCATTCCAGTTTCATTCCAGTTCCTGACAACTTAACCAATGGGCAAGATCACTTAGTTGGGTCTACCTAGATGCCACAAAGAACAGACATTCAGATTCAATCATTTTTGGAGGCCGTTGCAAGAATGAACTACTTTATTTCCTGTTAAAATGTATTAATGATGTAAAAGTTGTGCTGCATTTGAATCATGATTTACAAACAGGAACCTGTTGGGGCACCCAGAAAACATTAGGTCTCCTCTGAAGACCTAGAGGATCCTGATGATTCCCCCATCATTTTTTATCCCTTAGCCGTCTAACATTTTTACCCCAATATTTGTCCCAAACAGAGATTCTGTGGCTCAGTGATCCACCTTACCCCATGTAGTACACGTTTTAGCATTTCCCTCCTCTCACAACAATTTTAATCTCACAACGAGCTTGATAATGAGCTGATAAGTGGATCAGGCATGTCCAGAGCAGGAAAAGCACCAGAATATGAGCTTTGGGCTTTAGTGCAGTCCCTGGTCTACTGATCTGAAGAGGATTTGTATTTATATAAAGCTACAGAAAAGAGGATCAGCAAAATGATCAGGGCCACTCTGAGAAGTGAAATGATCAGATGTTCAGGAATCGCAGCTCAGTGGTGAAGAATCCTAGATCCTGGAACGAGAAGCTGCTGCCTCTCCAAAAACTCCAGGGGCAGCTTCCCCTCGGCTAATGCAGCTAGCGGATGCTCATAAGGCCGAATTAGCCATGCGGCCAAACTCGACAATCCGTCTAAGGGTGGCAGGAGCGCATGCGAACAGGGTACTGTCCCTCTCGGTAAACACCGTCAGCGTTTATGGAAAACGACAGGGCTTCAATGGTGCTCGCTTATGCCATTCCCTTTGTACCAGCATGTCTCTGTGAACAGAAGATAAAACCAGCGCTGAGCTCTTTCTGAAATGGTAATGCGTCCTCATTAGAGGTGACATCCGTGTGTGGATTTGACTAAATTTATGGTAATATATACGCCCGGGAAAAAAAAAAGAGAAGGAGAAAAGCTCCAAATACAGATTTTAAAGCTATGTGTCGGAAAGCAAAATGATCAATTCTGTCTCATATGTTTTAAAAATGGTGTCACAGGAGAGATAATGGAGCAGCAGTGTGATGCGCTTTTGTCTGAGGAGACCAGTCCTGCAACGCTTCCTTTTCAAGAGAGATAACAGACAGAGCAGAGGGAGGGAGGAGGCCCCTCTGGTTTGTACTAGGACTTGGGGCATTTAGCACTTCTCTGTAGTCCTCGGTGACTCTTCAGTGACGGAAAACTGGATCCATAAATACAACATGTACTGTGTTTTCCTGTAGCTCTGCTGATTAGCCAGTTTTGTATGTGAAGCTTTGTGGAACAGACCTCCCTGCTAATCTCATAGTGTGGTGCCAGTGCAGTAGGGATACGCCTTGGAGCGGGCTAATTAGCAACAATGCTAACGGACGGCCGTGTAATCAGCCCTTCCCCGCCTGGGAAAGCTAAATCTGGCCCTTCATCATTGCTTTTAATGAGGTATGGGAATTCAATCAAGTGCCTCAGTGACTGCTCAGCCATTGAACGCTGTCAAAAATGAAGGCCTGAGCTTTGAAGATCTCATTTAAAACAGTGCATACATCACGGTCAAGGCATCGCCTAGGGACCTGAGTTTATCAAACACAGAATTTGCAGTTTCTCATAGGAGTACAGAACTAATGACACCAATAAAGATAACCAAGTAAACACTTTCTAAATGGTTAGAAATTGAAAATAAACAGTGAATTCCACCATTTTTTCTTTCTGATTGGTGAAGGAACCTGGGGAACGCAATATGTGCCACACAAATAAAGACATTTCATTTACTATTCAAAAAGAAGTGACGATGGTAAAACAGTGATAAACCTTATGGAGCCTCACAACATGCTGCATTTATCTCTCCTTCATGAATGAGTTTTTGCTTGAACAGTGACTTGTTCACACCCTGACCATTCAACTATGCAGAAATTTTGGAAAATTGGTGGAAAACACATGGCGGCCCCTGCTTCGTTTGTGATTATGTTGATTATAATGATGTGCATAAGGGCATGCAGGCTCGTACCAAGACCCCTTGGGGAACCATCCGTAGCCGAGAGGAAGAGCATCAGATGGAGCCTGGCCTCATCAGTTCTGGGTGGTCGAGCCCGGCCAAGTCCTGGAGGGATGAAAGCGGGTCAGACGGGAACTGCCGGTCGTTTGCAGAACATGAAGAGCAGCCGGTGCTCCACAACTCACTCTAGTTTCATTACACCAATCCTCTTCATTTCGTATGTTAATGAAGATGGTTGCTGTAATAGCTAAGGGGCTAGCAGCATGGCTTTAGCCAGAACTGCGTCCCAATGCACTCCACCTCACGCTGGCTTCAATGAACCCACAACTGACGTCTTCAAGCCATGGTGTGCGGCAATGAGGGCTTTCGAAAACGCAGCAGGACCATTCAGAGAATTCACGCCAGCTAGGTTGCATGTCCTTTCATCATCAGCTTTGTTGATGCTTCCAATCAGGAACTGCCGAGGCAAGACCCCAGAAACCCCTGAGTTTACTAAGGGATAACACTAACAGCGGTTGCATATCTCACACACTTTTCAGTGTTATTCCTCAGAAAGCTTCTGCTGCTGCTAATTTCATTTTCAATTAATTTGAAATGCATTACCCTTAAAGAAAATGTAAAGATAAATAAATAATCAGAATAAGAGAATTTCATTGATTAAAAAATTGCTTTGTTTTGTGGCGAGCCAAAACAAAGACTCGTACACAAAAGAAATGTTGAAATAACTCTCCACCCACATGTTTAGACAGGGCACAGTTTACTAATACTAAATAAACTGAGATAACTGTTGAAAATTTGGGGGGGGAACAGCCATGCTTCATGCTGCAGCAGGCTTCTTTTTATGGCGGTTGACAACTTTTCAGTGCATCACCACCAGTGCTGGACTGGTGGTGCTAATACAGTTCAGTTTTCAGAAAAAATCTGTGTTAGACTGAATTTTTTCTGAATGTTGATCTGCCTAAAACTGAGGGGTTACTGCACTTTAATATTTTTTATAAAGCATGTCACCAGAGATGTACTGTCTGTTCATAACCTTGTTTGTCCAAAATATAGATGTACTGTTTTTTCCATGTCAGCCATTCTCTACCCCATTCTGCATTGCTGAGTTTCTGACCAAAGCACCATTTGGGGGGCATTCCATACAAATGTGTTGGTTTTATGGGAAAATACTTCATGACCAGGACACTGACAGTTAAAATTTTTGAACCCTGTGAACACATGTTTCATGTAACTGGACTGTAACCTGAAACTGTTTGACACATGGGCTACGAAGGTGCTAGTGGTTTGAACAATTGGATTTAAATCTGAGCTTTTGAATCTGTATTCAAAATTTTATTTTTACAACAGTAATGTACACTGATGTTCACAGGGGCTGAACCAAAAAGCGCACAAACACACACGCATGAACACAGCAGTGTTGCTAAGATACAAGCCTATCCACCACAGAAATGTTGCTTCATGTGCACACAGAAGGTAAAATGTGCTGTCAAGACCCTCTGCTCTCTGATAAATAGGGGTCTCTATAACCTGGTTAAAACTGAGTTGTACAATTGCTTTTTATTACATTTTGTCCAATTTGAACAATCATAATAAATGAACTCAAATGAGAGAGGGGTCACAATACTGAGAGCTGTCTCAATGTCTCACTGCTCTTTTTAGGCCTCTTATCTAAAGCCACTTCTCAATAGCTAATTAGCTAGGTAAGCTAACTTGTTCACAGCATAGCCCACTGGTTAAGTATGTAAAGGCAGTCAGTGGCATTACTGTTGCCCAAAGCGTTTACTTTTGACTCGCTAGTGTGGCGAGAGGGGGGTGTTGATTATTGGGGAGCACCTTCTTCAGGCTCCCATAGAGGCTCACAACTACTCTGAACTAAACAGACAACGCCACCTTGGGAATTTCACCCAAATACACCGACTTTTGGTCTATAAACCAATAATTTGGAGGACACGCAAGTTCAATACCTAGGAGGCAGGAGACGTGGTTCCAGCCATCAAAAATGAGTTTAATATACTTTTAAAAAAGAAACAATGTCTTCAGTTCAGTTCAGTTCAAAAATATAGATGTTGTGACAAAGAAGCTTCACAGAAATCCAGGTTGAACCTTCTAATAGGTAAGTGATGAGTGGGAAGGACAAAAATGGACTATTTTATAAATTAAAACTGCTCTGGGTGAAATTTGAAGTCATCTTTTTCAGACAGGGTGAGGAGGCAAGGGGCCCTATTCATGATTTTCTAAGGGAGCCGAAATTCCTCTGGCGCTCCTCTATCCGTATACTCTGGGGATCAAACTCCAGAATGTCCGAATTAGAAACCTCTGAGCCAGCAGTATTATACGTAGTATGAAATATAATCATCATCTACAACACATCCTTAAAGCAGTAAATCGCTCAAATTGCTCCACTAAGGGCACAAAGTTCAACTGGTCCCCCCGGGAATCAAACCAAGAACTTCAGGCTGCCAGTGCAGTTCAATGAACCACTGGCCAAAAAATAGGATTTTAAGTTTTAGTTCTTTTATAATTAGTAGAATCATGTTGGTAATTAAAGTACAGTATTGTATCGATGCTAAATTTTATTTGGTAGGAAACAAAATAGTTAAATTTTTGAAATGCTCAACTGAATCCCATCTGATCAGGTTCTTGTTGTCCACAGTGTCTAGGCAGATACCGCAAGCTCTCCCATTGGTTAGACCTTTAGGAGCTGGAATGAAATGCTACCATATCAAAACTCCTAACTTCATTAGGAAGATTTAAAGTGGTTGCAACCAATTTTGTGAGCAGAGAACGTCACTCCAGTTCCTCTGGAGGTTCTAGACATGTCTGACTGTGAATACGATCAGGAGTCTAACCTGCTGTGGACCTGTCAGATAGTGAAGAGCTGCAGCTCTTTTCTAAAGTAGTTACTATAGAAATGCTACATACAAAGTAAAATTCATATGTCAGTTAGGAGCTTTGAATAAAACATAGAGTGTGTTTTTAAGCATGTTTAATCTAGAATAACCAAAAAACAGACATCTAGAATCACGGAGGGGTGCTAGCAGAAATGACTGTTATATTTAAGGTGTGTTTCATTAGTTATGGCCTAATAGTCACTTTTACAAATGTATGTGTCTTCTGAAATGCTCTGCCTACCAAGGTACCCTTTGGTTCTGCCCTTGTGTGGTTTTGGAACCTTTGTTTCATGCACAGCAGTATTACTGGGGTCTTCACACGCATCAGTGTTTCTCCAAGGCTCAGAATGATCCTCCACTCCAAATATCCATCCAGAAGAAGCTCTGCGGAAACTAATCCCTGATGAAGGGTCAGAGGAGGCAAACGCAAGCTGTGCATCAACAGTCTTCAATTGTACAACAGCACGGTAAGGGTTTCTAATAAAGCAGCCAGTCATTGTATTAAGTATAACTGGGGACATTGACGGGACCCATATAAACAACACATACTCCAATTCTGAGACAAATAGTGAGCTAAGTAAAAGGCACTTTGCTGCATAGGGAAGACACTGAGGCTTTTCATACAAGCCCATCTTCAGTTTTCCTGTCTGAAAATAAAACAGAACATGGGCTGTGACATTCGCTCTGCTTCCTGGTAAATCCCTTGGAAGATCATTAGGCAAGTAACGCCTAGAGCCTTGCTGCAAAAGATTGTAAAATGAGTGCGCTTCTGTTGTCCATTCAAATTCAAATATAACTGTCAGGAATTAATAAAACATCAGTAGTATTAGCTGTCAGCACCACTATGGTTACGCAAGGACATCTGCTCAACTGGGGGCCAAAATAGCAGTTGAAATATCAGCTTAGCTGTTTCAGGACGGATAAAAAGCTCATTCTGACGTGTTCAATTTGGAGGAAAAAAAATAAGCCACTGGTTATATCCTAGTATTAGATCCAAAATCTGTTTCGAAGGCTGCGCACGCTTGCCAGTAATGAGTGAGATCTTTAACTCCGATGCTCGATGCTTTTTTTTTTTCTTTCATTTTGAAAGCCGGCTGGTTGCAGGAGTCTCAAAGTTGTTATGAATTCAGTGTCACGACACGGAGAGACCAGCATGTAGCTTTCACAGAAAGCCAGCGAAAATGTGTGCTGTCGGCCTGAGCCACCAGACAAGAACACTAATTAACGTTACTGTCAGGTCCTAGCGAAGTACTCTCGGCGTCGGATCTGGAGAGGATTCCTCAACAAATGCAGAGGCCGGCCTCACTCTCACTCGTCCTGACAGCTAATTATAAATAAAATATCACGTTCAAAAGGGAACTAATGACAAGATTTGGGTGTCAGGCAGAATTACTTCGGAAAACGAAGCCAGGGCTTCTTTTACAAAGTAAAGATGTTTCGCATCTGTGCCCGAGCGGTCTGAGAGTAGAATAAAAAAGCTTAGCTGGGAAAGTTCCTTGAGTATTGCATTCATAAAAACGGCTTTAAGAGTTGATGGAAGAAGTGTAAGACCAGGACGAGGTGTGACCCCGGGTTAGATGTACAATAGCTATCATTAGAGAACATTAGAGAACATTTATTTTGACCTAAAAGTGCACTCCAGCCTGAAATGAACAGTTAATATGTCATTTGTTATGTTATGTTATAATATTCTGTAGTCTTTTATGCCTCAGCCCCTTCAGTCTGACAGAGTTTAATATCCCTTTTGTGTTTTTATCTATCAATGTTCAGTCACTACATTAACCAGCATAAGTAATGTGAATACATCACGCAGCCATTGGGAGCCCCTGTGGTGGTGCCCAATTCTGACTGCTAACCAAGCTAATAAATACAGCCGAGCTAGCATTAGTGTCAATTTCACCTTACTCAAACAAATATGTAAATAAAAAAGCATTTCTTTAATAGCTTAATACTTTAGTTCCTCCCACCTTTAAGATACGTCCTGCAGCAGTGCTGGGTGTGAGTAGTAAGCTGCGATGCTAACAACTACCTAACAAGTGCCAGAACCTATGTGCACCAATTAGCAGTGACATAACTGCCTCAAATGGTGCTGATTTTTTTAAAGTAAACTCTAATAACCTTGCTTTAGTGTTCACTGTAAGAAAAACTATAATCTGTAAACATGGACAAAAGTGCAGACAAACGTCAGGCCTCGACTTGGCCAATGCTACAGTTTTAGCTGTGGGATATATTTTTTGAAGTTGTAACTGTAAAATGTACCTGAGGTAGGAGCTGAATTGAGGAGCTGAAAGGAGCTGAAAAAACTGAATTTCCTTTCTTTTTCAGAGCGTCATATAGACAGATGTTGGCCCTGCTGGTGGATCCTGCCAGCTATCCATGGCAGAGGGCTTGGAGAGACTGTGGCATGGTGACCCCAAGGCTCCTAGCATGCTCCCCGAATCCCAGGCAGATGCCATCCACTGCTCCTCTAGCCAGGATCTCATTAACACAGCTCTGCAGCCGAGAGAGAGAGAGGGAGAGAGATGTCACTTTCTGAGAGAACAGCCAAAGTGAGAAAGTTACTTGCGACAGCTGAGGCCTCGGTGTGGGTGGACTGGAATAGAGAAACTGAAGGTCCAGGTTCAATCAGACCGCAGTACAGTTACTTTTCTCTGGGGCTTTCCTGTGCTCCTCTTTGATCTGTGCAATTTGACGGCTTGTTAAGGGCCCAGGCTTATTTGAATGCACCAGTGAAGGTTTACTTTTTCCTCATTCCTTTCATACTTACAGCATGTTGGGTGGTTGAACATCTCCACCACGTTCGATACACTTTAGCAACGCTGGATCAAACATGCAGAGTGTTAATGAAAAGGCCTGGAGAGAAATAAAGCACCAAACCAGAGGTCATTTGTCTAAGAATATGAATGAAGACCTACTTCTGACAACTCGAACGGTTCTTAGCTGATGGGTTCCAGCACATTGTGATTGGGACTGACACACAATTAACTTAACAAGAATGTTTAATGGGCTTGATTGAATTCAGTGCTGGCAAGTTGGCTGCTTGAAGTTTTAAGTCCAATTAGGCGGTTAGAAAAAAAAGCCGTCCAATTACGACTTGATCATTAAATTCACTTTGAAAGATTTGGGGCTAATCCATATACAGGCTACTTAGGGTGTTTTTTCCATTGCACATTTAAACAAAGCTGATTTTCCACCTGCTTGAGGCAGTTGGACACATAAGAAGCACTATTAACAATTTAATTGTCTATTTGGTCATTTTGGGCTACTTTAAAGTGTCTGATTTGGTTGATTAGGTGCCTGGCTAATTAGCTTAACATACTGGTAGACATTAAACAATATACCACACTCTCTGCACACACAAAAATGTCTACTCATGTAGATCTGTGTGCAGAAATTTGCATTAATTGGCTAATCTAATTAGCATTGTTTAACAGCGGTGCTGCCATGAAATAGTAGGTTGTGCTTTTCTTCACCCACCCTTACACAAATGTCAGAATGTAGACTTTTTTTCTCCACTGAATGCGAAACTGTAATTAAAACTTTATTAGTGTTAGCAGGGAGGATATATGCTAATAATGTTAACATAAGCTTCCAAACTAGCTTATCCTGCCAGCAACACCACCATGCCAGTGTGATTATAGGTTTTAGCCAACCAGTCACAGTGCGGAACCACAACAGCAATGTTGTTAGCAAGATGTATGCCAAGGCTGTTTTTCCAGCATACAAATTAGTGGAACTCTTGGTACCAGAACATTATGTGGGGTTTTTTTCCACTGGCCTTTGGATAGCTGCTGAAGACTAGAACAGGAGGAAACACTGCTCAGAAGTTGTTCTCCACTGAAGCTAACCAAAAATCACCAATACTATTCTCTTTTAAAGGAAAAATAATCCTACCAAGCACTTTTAAATCACCAGTACATATACCAGATTGCAGACTATATTGTTGATGTGTTTTATCTTATTAAAAAACTAGTGTCAAGCTATAAAACAACATAGCTAATAAATTTGTTTACAGTTAGAAGATATTGAAAATGAAGTCTTGCTTGGAAGGTGCATTCCATTTGAGCTGGGAAGTAAAATTTTGACCAGAATGCCCCTGAAGGAACCTCACAATCCTGACCTCAGAATCTAAGATGGCTGCTCTGTAGTAGTGAAAACCGTAAGAAAAATTGTTTATTTGCTCTTCTATCTTATTTGTGTCTCATTAAATCAGCTGTATACACAGTATTGTCAAACGTTTATGGGTTGAAATATAACTACAGTGTTTGTATACTCAAAATAGGTTAGTATAATTGCTAAACCGGGTAGAACTGGGCTTTCTGTGGTAAACTCATTCCCAGCTCCGACCTCCCACTGCTGAGGTAAACGGAGGAGAGCATACATGTACATTTGTGAGACTGGGACCACAGAAAAGCACAGTGATCTAATTGCAACCAGTAAGTGAAGCTAACTAGCAGGTAATTAGCCAACTTCGATTATTTCCAGCTGTCTGTGAAGCAAGTGTATAATGTTGGGGTCTATTCTTGTTATTGTTATATATAAATATGCAATGTGTGTGTATACCTATACATATAAGTAAAGCTAACTAGTGGGAAATTAGCCAAATTAGATTATTTACTGTGTTTCCACACTCAAAGAAATGACTCTGGGGTATAGTAATATATATTCCTTGAAAAATAGTAATTTTTACACTGTAATATTAAT
>JBBPDC010196862.1:0-14476 GCA_037974485.1 Hemigrammopetersius urotaenia
ATGAAATTAAAGTGATCTGGGAGAACATTTGGAGGCATATTTATGGTTTACAATATAAAAATAGGCATTGGGATCATTTTGGGGGCAGGGCTTCAGACCTTTGGCAGAATTCAAATGAGCCATTTTAAAGGATAACTCTATCCATTCATAGTCATATATAACAGCACAGCCATGAATTATAGACCCAAACTGGCTTTACTGAGTGCAGCTTATTTATTATTATCTGGTTAGGTTCGCATGCTGAAATCATTCAGCCTGATATAAACACAGACAGCATGGTAGCGCGGCATGGTGCAACAGACCATATTGTAGTGAGGCAGGCATTTCAGGAGCTCAAAAGCTCATAACACAGACCAATACTGGGACACTATCAGCGGCGATTCCACATGGCACTCTCCTCCATTCACCTGGCGAACCTTTGCTCCCTTCCAAACAAAGTGAACGAGCTGTTGCTTCTTAACCGAACTAACAAGGACTTCCAACTTCACCGAGCGGACCGTGTAATGGAGCTCTCTGGGAAATCAAAAGGGGGGGAATCTGCTTCGAAGGTTGGTGTACTGATGTCACAGTGTCACAGAAATTCTGCAGCCCAAACCTGGAAATTTTTCATCAACTGCAAACTGTTTTATTCATTGCGGGAGCTTATTTCCTTCATCCTGGTCAGAGTTTATGCCCCTCCTCAGGCCAACCACCCTAGAAAGAAGACTTCCTAAATACAGACAGCACATTAACTGCCCCACCAGGGACAATATTACACTGCACCACTGTTACACAACTTTAAAAGATACCTATTGCTCTGTTCCCCTGGGCAGTTTTGGGACATTCTGATCATTGCCTGGTTCATCTTATTCCAGTTTACAGGCAACAACGTAAATGTGCCAAGCCTGTAGTCAAACCTGTGAAAAAGTGGACCAATGCAGCAAAGCAGGAACTTCAGGACTGCTTTGACTGCACTGATTGGACTGTTTTTGAAGCTGCATCTGATAATCTGGATGAGCTGACAGACACTGTGACATCATACATCAGTTTTTGTGAAGATGTGTGTGTGCCAACTAAGACCTACTGCACATACAACAACCACCACACATGGTTCACTCCTCAGCCGCAACATCTTTGTCAGACTAAGGAGGACGTCTACAGAAGAGGGAACAGGGCCCTGTACAAGCAAGCTAGGAACACGCTAGCCAGGGAGATCAAAAGGGCAAAAAGGACCTACTCTGAGAAGCTGAAAGAACGGTCCTCAGCCAACGCCCCTACGTCAGTGTGGAGAGGCCTGCGTAACATCACCAGCTACCCCACCCCCTGCTGAAGCAAACAAAGACCTGGCAGACGAGCTGAACACCTTCTACTGCAGGTTTGAGACGGACAGCTTCACACCCTTCACCCACACCACCCCAGAGACAATGACCTCTACCACACCTCTCACATGGGACATCTCGACCATACGGAAACTTACGGCAGAATCCTGTTTGTGGACTTTAGTTCAGCTTTCAACACCATTGTGCCTGAACTCCCCAGCTCAACGTGTCTACTGCTACCTGTCAGTGGATCACCAGCTTCCTGACAAATAGGAGGCAGCAAGTGAGGCTAGGGGAGGTCACTTCTGAAATACAGGATGGTGAGGAGTCTGCAGGAAGTCGAGCAGCTGGCACTCTGGTGCAGTCAACACAACCAGGAGCTGAACAAGCTCAAAAAAAGTAGAGATGATAGTGGACATCCCTCAACACTACTCCCGCTCACCATATCAGACAGCCCGGTGTCTACTGTGGAGAACTTCAAGTTCCTGGGTTCCAGGACCTCAAGTGGGAGACTAACATCTCCTCCTCCCTCAAAAAGACCCAGCAGAGGACGTATTTTCTGAGACAACTGGGGAAGTACAGTCTTCCACAGGAGAAGCTGATTCACTGCAGTCATTGAGTCTGTCCTGTGCTCCGCCATCACAGTTTGGTATGGAGCAGCCACTAAACATGACAGGAACAGACTGTACAGGCAGCAGAAAAGATCTCTGCCCTCCATCCAGGACCTGTACCGCCCAAGAACCAGGAAACAGGCAGGAAAAATCATCACAGACCCCCCTCACACCCTGGACACAGGCTTTTTGACCTGGTGCCCTCAGGCAGATGATATAGAAGCCTGCAGACTAGGACCAGCCGACCCAGGAACAGTTTCTTTCCCCTCGCCATCTCCCTCGTAAACAGCTGAACCGACTCATTGTTTCACACTACAAGACTGCAACTGCACTTTATGTACACTCCTATATTTTCTGTATATAAGATTTAGATTGTTTATTATATTGTATTGCTGATTTATACACTATGTGCATGCATATGTATATACATACATATATTTTGATTAACAGTATAAACATATGTTCAAATAATACTTCTATACATTTTTTAACACTTATCTTCTTATCTTTATAAATATAAATCCATATTACATCTTCATAATGTAGATTGCATATTGCTCAGTATATTGTTCATTGTGTCATTTATATATTGTTGTGTTTTATACTGTTGTGTATGAGAGATACCATCGACCGGAACCAAATTCCTTGTGTGTGTTCGCTCACATACTTGGCCAATAAACATGATAAACATTTTGTTTATAGACAACCCACCCCGAGAGTGTAATCCCTCTGTTCAAAAGGGAATCTGTTGAGCTTCTGTGCGATTTGTGTGTTATTAATGGGCTTTTCATGGCTGCCTGACTGCAAAAGGACAGAAAAGTTCAATTGCAATGAAGAAAACATAGTCCCTCTCTTTCTCTCACTCTCTCCCTCTCTGATGAAGCACAAGTCACCGTAGTCAACTAACCCCAAACAAGCATAAGCTACAAAGTGGTTACTTAAACCACTCACACAGGCGCACAGTCACGTACACACATACTCATGCAGGCACACACACTCACACACACAGCCAAGTCCTATTTATCAAGCTTTTTGTGCATTACTTTTTAATTTTGTGAGCAAGAGAGTAGGCGTGATTTGAAATATTCAACAGATCGGTTGGCAGAACGCTGTGTTGGGGCGAGACCTCGGGTTGGGCTACAAAAACAAACTCGGCTTCATGAAGGACACACGGCTAGCATGCTTGGTGCGAAAGACGAGAGTAGGCGCGATGTGCTTTTTAACATCTCTTTACACAGGGCTAATTCACAGAGAGGGAGACTGTTACTAATATACCTGCAGCCACAGAGGCAGAAAATGCGACCCCCTAAAGGAAAACATGTTTTTAAGCCTGACCTCCATATGTCTCACAATGTTGATTAACAGAGAAAATCAGTTTAAAGAGGGTCAACAGAAAACCCACTGACTGGAACACAAATAAACATCACAATCAGAAAACTGTATCATGGAGGAAACACACAAAATATACAATACAAAATATAAGTCAAAATAAAGGGCAAAATAAAGCTCCAAGGAAATACAAAGAAAACGTTTAGCAATAAACACACTACATTTACAGCATTAGGCAGATGCTTTTATCCAAAACGACTTCCATCCCCTAGAGCAACTTGGGGTTATGGGTCTTGCTGAGGAACCCAGTGGAGGTTTGCTGAAGGTGGGATTCAAACCCACGACCTCCTGGTACACAGGCAAGTATCCTACCCACTAGGCCACTACCACCCCACACTATACAATTTACAGAAAATGCTGTGATTGTAATAGAACTTCATTCCAGATCATTTATTATAACTCTTAGAAATTAGAAATATTAACTGTAGTCTTAATTAAATCTAATTCTAGGTGTTAATTTCATTAGATCTTCTTGATGTTTTCCAGCCTAATCATTTTCAATTATTCTACAGCTTTATCCAAACACCTGAACCCATTTAGTTTTTGGCAGTGGAAACCCATACAAACACGGCAACAGAGCTACAGAATTAAGCACTGCGCCATTTTGCTGCCCCATTAGTTAACATTCATCTGAATGATCTAATGTTTTCATGCTGGTTTTAGAGAGGGAAGGTAATCATTTATCATCAGTATAGCTTTCGTTTTCAGAGGCGAATGTCGACAGCACTGCGCTTCTCTGGTGTGGTATTAAGGAGAACATCTATTGTTCAATATAGAGAAATGTATAAATTTCAACACAACAGTGGGAATTACAACCAGTCTGCTGTAAAAATATGATATAAGAAAACATGACAATCAGACCTGGGAACTGTCTGGTCCTAATATTCTAATGATCAAGACATTAACAACATTTCCTTAAGCTATCTGATATATCTTAACATTTGTTTATTCCTTTATCAATAGGTTATATCTAAATTTACCTTCAGGCCAAAATAGACTCAGGATGTAAACAGTTAAAGAAAAAAGGTCTAAAAAAGACACACCTAGAAGAACACACGAGACATATCGGCCATTCTTCCAGACAGACAATATACAGAAGAAGCATCTCCTTGAAAAAAGCTATCAAAGCATGGATGTTTTCCCATTTCCTGTCGAGTAAAAGAACACGCCACGTCGTGAAAAGAACACGAAACAGGTCGTGACAAACCCAGGCCTTCATTCTGATTCAACAGAAAAATAAGCATCGGACTCATTTCCCCAAGACCCTTCTACTCTCCAGATCCACAAAGAAAGAACCTTATTTTTATTTATTTATTCCTTCTACTCTGGTTTCTGCACCTCCAAACTTTATATACAGGCCTTACTTTAGAGTCAGGCAATGGAAGGCACCTCAATGCCTACTTTTGCCCTTAAAACAAAATCATTTAGATTAACAGTATAAACATATTTTCAAATAATACTTATATACATTTGTTAACACTTATCTTCTTATCTTTATAAATATAAATCCATATTACATCTTCATAATGTAGACTGTATATTATTGTTTATTGCTCAGTATATTGTTCATTGTGTCATTTATATATTGTTGTGTTTTATACTGTTGTGTATGAGAGATACCATCGACCGGAACCAAATTCCTTGTGTGTGTTCGCTCACATACTTGGCCAATAAACATGATAAACATTTTGTTTATAGACAACCCACCCCGAGAGTGTAATCCCTCTGTTCAAAAGGGAATCTGTTGAGCTTCTGTGCGATTTGTGTGTTATTAATGGGCTTTTCATGGCTGCCTGACTGCAAAAGGACAGAAAAGTTCAATTGCAATGAAGAAAACATAGTCCCTCTCTTTCCCTCCCTCTCTTTCTCTCACTCTCTCCCCCTCAGTTGTTTCTGATCAGAATTACTTTTCAATTCAACTTTTTGTCTGACCCTCCTGAAACCTGACATAAGACACACGTTTAGTTAACTCTCTTCAACATGTGGACTTAATGTTTAGTCCAATGTGTTAAATTATATGACATGAATCAAAACTGCACTAAAACTGGCAGACAAAATGAATCAGCATGCTTACATGCACATAATCCAAAAAATAGTATTGTGCCAATAATCCATTTGAC
Organism: Hemigrammopetersius urotaenia; assembly: GCA_037974485.1. Classification (NCBI taxonomy): domain Eukaryota; kingdom Metazoa; phylum Chordata; class Actinopteri; order Characiformes; family Alestidae; genus Hemigrammopetersius; species Hemigrammopetersius urotaenia. Next base: position 5,419 of record JBBPDC010196862.1, read on the forward strand.
ACATTTACAAAATAACTTTCAGAAATAATAGCATATTCATAGCATATGAGAGATATTGAAGTCCAGAAACTAGAGGCTTCCTGTTGGCGATTCATGGGGATATTTCAATGCTGGGACACAGTAAAAAGAGACGGGCTGGTCATAGAAAAAGAAAGATCTGTTAAAGAGCAATCAGGGGTCAGACAGAATAGAAAGAATATTCATGGGCATTATTAGAGCAGCTGGAGAGCAGCGGTCACATATTCATTACTTTGCAGCGCGAGTCAGGAATTCTGGGCAGGATTAACCAGAATAAAACGGATAATATGAAATAAGAAAGTCTGGCACAGGCGACGAGTGCAGAAAATTGAATGAAACGCATTTACATTCTACTGCAATTCAGCGAAAGGTCTGACCTGAGAAAATCTCAACTGGGCATGATTACTCAAAAAAAACATTCAGCAGGAGGCGCCATGAATGGGGAGAGAAATTAGACTGGGGAGTGTGGAGGGAAGGAGAGCAGAGAAAATAACAGAGAGGGAGAGGGAGAGAGAGGAAGAGAGAGAACGTGGGAGAGAGATAAAGAGAGAGAGAGAAAGAGAGAGAGAGAGAGAGAAAGGGAAAGAAGGAGGAAAATGGGTGACAGTGAGAGCAAATAGAAAAAAGACAAAGAGATAGAAAATTGGAGCAAGAGAGTGAGCAAGACTGAAGGAAAGAGAGAGAGGCAATAATACAGCAAAAAAGAGAGACCAGCAGAGCAAGAAAAGGGAGAGAGAGAGGCAAAGAGTGAGAATTTCAGAGAAAATGAGAGAGAGTGGGGCAGAGGGAGATAGAATTACAGAGAGAGTGAAGAAGAGAAACTGAAAGAAGAGGAGGGGGACAAAAGAGAACAGGAGAACTATATCATGAGTGTGTAATCAGACAGAGAAAGAAAGAGCAAGGACAAGAAAGAGAGGGGCAAAAATATAACATGAGTGTGTGTGTGTGTGTGAGTGAGAGAGAGAGAGAAAGTGGGAGCAAGAGAGATACAGAGGTGTGGGTTGAGCAAGACAGCACAAGGAGAGAGAGAGAGAGAGAGGGAGAGGGAGAGAGAGGGAGAGAGGGAGAGAGGGAGAGAGAGGGAGAGAGGGAGAGAGGGAGAGAGAGAGAGAGAGAGAGGGAGAGAGAGAGAGAGAGAGAGAGAGAGAGAGAGAGAGAGACTGTGTTACCTGCCCGCACGTCCTTTCCTCTGCTTGGCGTTGGCTAAGCTCACCCACTCTGCTGTCATGGTGCTGATGTTGTTCTGGGTGTCAAAGTGCGTCTCTTTAATCTTCCCCCCATCAATCACGTACACAACATCATCTATAGTGATACTGATGGGGGGTGGGGGAGCAAGACAGATACAGATCCAGGACAGGATTGAGAAGAAGAGAAAGAAAAGCAATGAGGAAAATAGTGAAGAAAAATAGAAAATAACATTTAACAGCATCATAAATAAAGCCCAGGCCAGTAAGAAACTGTTGGGTGACAATTGAGGATTTCGGAATCAGAGCCATTGGCCACAGCTCAAAGGAGCAAAAAATAAATAAATAAAGATAATTAATCTGACTAAACTTCGCTGCAAGGCCAAGCACCCATGAGGAGCTGAGGGCGTTGGCTTGCTGTGAATGGTAGATGTTGGTTGGGGGGGATTTAATCAGCATGCATTGAGAGCTTGTGTCGTTCTGCTAAAATCCTAAACCCTGACGGCGCTTGCCAGAGGAAACAGTGCCATTATGGCAATTAACCACAATGTGTCAAAACCAAAGTGTGCTCACATGTATCTGACGGAGCCCAGAGCTGCTTTTTGCTACTGAAAATGCTTCAGTAAAAGTGGTGTAGCATTTGGGGTGTGGCACGGGGTTTGTAAGATACATTTACCTGGTTTCTGCAATGTTAGTGGCGATCACAATCTTCCGGACGCCAGGAGGTGGCCTTTTAAAGACCTGGTCGAAGCAAACAACATTGTTTTCAATTTTTGGAGAAAAGTGTGCAGTAAATTTCTTCAGAGAAGAAAAACTTTCAAAGACATTCATTTTTAGTCTAGTCCCTGAACCTGACCAGTGTCCTGTTATTTGTTTCTCAAGCCACACATTGACCTTTGTATGAATCTTTCAAGCATAACAAAGCACATCTAACCTAATACCTGAACCAGTGAAGAAACAGGTGCAAACAATTCCAGATGATCAGGCGGTGATCAGTATACTGGTTGTGCTGAATGCTGAGTGGCTGGGAACACTGTTATCTAGGCTACTTTTATCTTTAGGCGCTTTGCAGCCTGTGGCAGTAAAACATTTGTTCCTTTCTTTCATTTAATCTACATTAAACTCCAGGAGCACTTGTTATAAAGATCTGTTCAACTTGTAGGTGGGGAATAGCCTGAAAGTTCTCTTAGGTTTAAAGATCTTGTGTTTCGTTTCTAAGAGCTGAAATCAAAGATATTTGAAATAAAAAATATTTGGGCATTTTACCATTTGATTGGCTGAATGGTTCTATGGGTTAATGAGATACAGTGGTACTGTTGTCCATTAGGACTGAAGTCTGTAGAACATTTTGAGGGATACAGCATTGATCTTCTACACAACACACTCATGGTCACATCAATTTGGTCTAAAGATACACTCGGCTTGATGTACTTTAATACAACTGATCCACCAGAATTACAAATCAGGGTCAGCCATGCTGATGTGACGCTGATTATGCACAGCTACTTACCTGTGTCTGGCTGACTGTGGGCATCAGAGAATGCAGTGGAATGATGACAAACCTATCTAAACACACATAGAAACAACACAGCATTAGTCAGGCCAAACACATACTGGCATTCCTAAAGTAGCTGTAAGGGAATCTTAGATAAGATGGTTTTGTAAATATGATCATCAGGGACACAAAAGCTGATTCTGAATCAACAGTCATGGTCCTGAGGCAGTTTGTGAAAACAGAGCCTGTTGTCTGCCTGGGTTTTGTTCATTTTTATGGCGTACAGTAAGTCATGCAGTGTCCTAAACCACATCTACAAGTATGCAACAACTTAAAGAAGAGGATGCATGCAGTTTGAGAAGAATGAGGATGAAGTAACAATAACAATAATAATACCACAACAACATTCATACTATTAGTATTATTACTACTACTAATACAGTAAAAACAACAACTACTACTACTAATACTACTCAGCAACACTACTAATAATATTAACAGTACTGCAACTTGTGACAATAACAGTACTACTATTACTACTACTACTACTACTACTAATAATAATAATAATACCAATCTTAAAACTATCACTATAACTACTACTATTGCAGAACAATTTTTGGGTATCGCTGAAAGTGGCTACAATCATATTAAATCTTGGTTTGTAATATTAACACAACCTAGTACACCTGGATTTGGCTCATCAGCCATGAAATATAGCACTAATATGCAGCAACAGAGGAATGGCAGAAACCACATTTACCGGATCTAAACATCTGGTCAGCCATTAGCAAGTCGTTTAGACTGCTGATGTTGTCCCAACCGGGTAGAAAAATCAGGATAGCTCCGTCCTGAAACAGAAAACACCAGCTGAACAAACAAACAGGTGCATCCACACGCACACACACTCAACATAAACAGAAGAGACAATTTTTTAATCAGGCAATGAAAAGCTGCTTGATTAAGAATATCTACCAAATAGCAATTATGGCCATACTTTTCATCCTTTACACCAGTCATGCTTTGCCACAAAAACTGTTCATCAATACCATACAAGTACTGAAACTACCTCTATCTACCTACCTATCTATATCTACCTACCTAACTATACATATCTATATCTATCTATAGCAATACAGTCTGTGCATACAGTGCCACCAGAAGGTATTCACATTTTGCTACGTTACAGATTCTAAAATAGATTTATGTATAGCCTTTCCTCAAAGATCTACACACAGTACCCCCATAAGGACAAGAAAAAAAACAATGTTCTAGACAAATGTGCATTGTTTTTATTGCCAAAAGCTTGTTAATTCAGTGTTTCATGAGTATAGACACCCATTGGTTAAAAGCACCTTAGGCAGCAATCACAGCCTCAAGTCTTCTTGGGCATGCTTCTTGGCACATTTGTTTTTGGGGATGTTTTCCCTGTCTGGGCCACTCAAGGATGTTTACAGTCTGCTCCCAAAGCCACTCCTTTGTTATCTTGGCTGTGTGCTTTGAGTCATTGTCGTATTGGATGATGAATCGTCACCCTAGTCTGAGTTCCAGCGTGTTCTGGAGCAGATTGTTTTATTGAAGAATCTCTCTATATTTGGCCGCTGACATCGTACCCTGTGTGCAGAGAAGCCACCCAGTTTCTGCCAAAAAACATCCCAATAGCATGATGCTGCCACCACCGTGCTTCACAGTAGGGATGGTGTTAGCCATGTGATGAGCAGTGCCCGTTTTTCTCCAGACATGAGTTTGATGAGGCCAGAAAGTTCTATTTTGGTTTAATCAGACCAGAGGATTTTGCTTCTTAATGTGCTTTTTGACAAACTCTATGCGGGCTGCCATGTGCCTTTTAGTGAGGAATGGCTTCCCTCTGCCACTCCATTATAAAGGCCTGATTGGTTGAGTGTGTTAGGTTTGGTTGACCGTCTGGATGGTTCTCCACAAAGGATCGCTGGACCATTTGTGACCATTGGGTTCTTGATCACCTCTCTGACCAAGGCCCGTCTTCTGTGATTGGCTGGGCATCCAGATCCAGGGATGGTCCTAATTTTTCCAAACTTCTTCCATTTTTGAATAATGGAGACAACAGCGCTTTTCGGGACCTACAATGGAGCGTAAATTGTTTGTATCCTTCCCCAGATTTGTACCATGACACAATCCAGTCTCATTTACATTTACGGCATTTAGCTGACGCTCTTATCCAGAGCGACGTATATCAGTGCTTAAGAAGTTTCTTACCTGAAAAACAGCTTCAATCCAAGTCAACTATTTAACCACGATACTGCAGTCAGAGCATCTATACAACAACTGTCACATAATAACTAGCCAACACCTAACCCAACAATACATAAGCCATAGAGAAGAACAACGCAAGTTAAAGAGAAGTGGGAAGTCAAGGGAAAGGAGTTTTTCCTTGGAGGCCTACAGACAATTCCATGGACTTCATTGCTTGGTTTCTGCTCTGATATGCACCGTCACCTGTGAGATCAAAGATGGTAACAGATCCACTTCATCTTTGTCTGCATTAACTTGACTGGGTGCTGTTAAACTGTAGCGGAACTTGGTTTTCAGTAAAAGACTGAATTGGCCTACAGCCACCATGATCTCACCTTTACAATGTCCAATAGTACGTTGGTCATGCTGAAACACCAACCTGATCTCATGGCTTTTCATGCAGCCATCATGAAATACAATTTATTCAAAATGCGTGCTGTGATCATGATTTAGGGCTTTTTTTGGTGATAGGACAATGCTTCACTATCCTATGTATTTTAAGGCGCAGTGCTCAACATCGCCAGTATCTGCGCTAACTGATGACTGTTGCGGTTAGGTTTAGGGTTAAAATACATAGGATAGTGAAGCACAAAAAGAGCCCCAAATCATTATCGCAGAATGTATTTTGATTAAACTGTATTCGCGATGGTTGCATGAAAACTCATGAGACCGGGTTGGTACTTCACCAACTTACCATGGGAAATACAGCAGATGTCAGCAGTTGCAAAACACTGCCAATACCCAGCATGTGTGATAAGAAACAGTGAAAGCGTTCAGTACAAATCTCTTCAATGTCTGAAATTGATGACACTTGAGCAATAACTCAGGGGTTAAAGTGAAAAATAAAAAATAAAATGAAATATTCCTCATCAGATTATAACAACTAAAAATATGATATTTACTTTAATAGGATGGCCTATTTCAAATATATTTGAACCCAACAATAACACTTCTCACTACTGCCAATATTAACAAAATTAAAAAGGGTTCTCACTCTGTAGCAGCATCTCTGCGCGACATTTCGGCCCCCCAGCCGCCCCTGTATACATTTCCGTTAAGGGAAATGCATTAAGCTGAATTAAAAATGAAATTAAAGTGTTTCAAATTAGTTTTTCTTAGAATCAAACCAATAATTTTGGCAAAAACCACATCAAATTAGTGGAAACAGGAGATACAATATTTTATTTCATGGCAATATATAATTCATGTATTTTAGTGCCAGTTATTAATACAATACAACCTGACCTCAGATGAACAGTAAAATATTGAACTGTAAAAATGCTTGGTGATTACTCCTACATTTTACTGTATTCGTATTAAGAAAAATACATAAAAATTACTGTATTTACCCTACTTATACAAAAGGAAACGACAGCGCATACCAAAGAAAATGCCGGTTAATGTGCAGTCTGTACAGCAGTAGCATCAGTATTTACATTCCAGCACTGCAGGAGCTCAGTGTAAACTGTACAGTAGGGGTTTATCTTTATATTTTTGTTAAGGATAACGTATTAAACTGAGTTTAAAATGAAATTAAAGTGTTCTGGGAGCATATTTGGGGGCATATTTAGGGTTTACACTATAAAAAATAGGAGTGCGTGGATTGCCAGTCTGCACACTCCGAACCACGACCGCCGGCCTGTAATTCTCGCCCGAGACGCTGAGCAGCATTGTCAGAAGGTGCAGGGTGTTTGGGCAGCACAAGGCTTTTAGAAGACTGAAATGAAAACAGGAGGACATCAGCCAATAACTAATTTAGCTGAATTTATACGTGGATTACTATTTATGTTTTCAGTAAATTATATTTAGAACTAAAATGAGAAAAAAATATTGCCATGAAAAAAGCAAAAAAAAAAAAGCGGAGAAAATTAGCAGTTTCTACATTGTTGTGGAGATTTCTGCGTAAAACGATCAGTTTGGTTCTCATAAAAAATCCGTGTGTGACTGGATCTGTGAGCCCTGGTCCGCGTAAAACTGAGGGATTACTGTAGATGTATTTTTTGTTGTTGTTAATTATCTCACGAGTCGCTATGATTTTGACGACAGAGATTTGATGCTTTCTAAAAGCCTAGTCATGCAGCTCATTTTGCTCTACCCTGCCCACTGGGAAACCTGACACCAGGTAATTTGCATACTAACAATGATTGGATGTATAGCTGGGGGGAGGTTGAGCTGCAGCACGGAGGGAACAGAGCACGGAGGGAAAGAGCGAACAAGAGGTGCAAACTATCATCTCATTTATACCTTTTTGCAGTGGATTTTTCAGCTACTGTAGTAAAATGTCCATATTCAGTTTGTGTGTACTCTATTATTTTCTTTCTCAGCGGTTGTTTAAGCGTATGGTTGTTTAAGCGTAGAGCCATCCCCACTTCACATTTTCCATTTTCGTTGAATTTGTATTTGTATATACTTGTATTTGGTTCGAGAGTGGACCTTTCTGCAGTGACTACATCTTCGGTTATAGGGGAAACCTTTTTTGTGTGACATGCTTTACACATTCTTTGCTGGCGTGTGCGAGTAACGTCAGTGAGTTGAGTTACCGCTAATGGAGAAGAGCTGTACTCAGAACAGGCAGACACAGTCACTCCCGGGCCCACTTTTTAACTAGATTTTTAAAGCTGGCACCAGAAAATAAAGCAATGTCATTATGATATACTCAATTATATTCTGCCACTGCATTGATGAAGAATCATCCACGTCTGCATCGCAATGCATTGATTATGTGATTAATTCCAACACCCCTAAAAGCAAGTGTGTGTTTAACCTAAAAAACTGTCCAAGTCCCCCTCTGTGATCTGAGAGGTTTCCACATGGCTCAGGTCTTCAATTTAACGGATCACTGGGTCAACATAAAAGGTACACGGAACATTTAAATAGAAACACTGCTTAGCAGTGTGTGTGTGTGTGTGAGAGATAGAGAGAGAGAGAGAGAGAGTGAGAGTGAAAGAGAAGGATAGTGTGTGCAAGTGAGAGAGAGAAGAGAGAGTATGAGCGCATTTAACCCAGATTTTTCTTGTGAAGCTGTGCTGGTATTAAAAAAAAAAGAGCAAAAGTCCCAGCCATTATGCCTAATTAATGATAATTAATCCAACTTTTCCACTTCGGGGACTACGGCTGTGACACTGATGACGCAGGTTCTACCTGAGAGACGCTATGTGCCAGCGCTTTGCACACACACACACACACACACGAGCATTAACGACTTCAGATTTTTTCAGATGTTTCAGAGACTGAACAGGCTGATCCGGAGGACCAGCTCTGTTCTAGGCTGCCCTCTGGACCCAGTGGTGGTGGTGAGCGATAGGAGAATGGTGGTTCAGCTGTCGTCCACTCTGGCTCAGTTTTCGGGGGAATAAAACCTGACCTACTCGGGCTAAAAATACAAATGAAGGCTCGTTGGAAAGGTCTCGTTGAGAACTACTGAACTGTGGAGTTTGAAGTGTCTGAGTGCTTTCCCCAGGACAAAAGGTTGTGGGACACCGCGGCGAGGTGAACGGGTCCCTTTGCGTGAAAAAATTCAAGAAAAAATATATTTACTGCCACAAAAAAGCAAAAAAAGACCGTTCCGTGTTACTGTGGGGAGTTCCACGAGTTCAGTTGTCCAAAAAAAATCAAGTGGTTGGCTTAGATTAATTTTTTTAAATCTAGATTAATCTCACTGTAATCTTGGAATAAATCTAGATTAATTTGAATTCTAAGTGAAAGTGAAAGTGACCATTCTGTCATACGTGAACACACCACAGCACACAGTGTGAACAGCACCAAATTCAACCTCTACATTTAACCCATTCACCAAGTGAAGCAGGGGGCAGCTACGAACATGGCGCCCGGGGAGCAGTGTGTGGGGACGGTACCTTGCTCAGGGTACCTCAGCAGCGCCTAGCGGTCTTGGGAATTGAACCTGGACTTTCCGATCGCAGGGCGAATGCCCTAACCACTAGGCTACTAGCTGCCCTTCTGCCAAAGGTCTGAAGCCCCCTCTCCCCGCAAAATGATCCTAAGCCACTCTAAACATATAGTCATTATTCTACTATTTTTAAATGATATATCCAAACATTTCATACAAGATATCACTGAGCGCAGATACGCA
>JBBPDC010196882.1:0-14475 GCA_037974485.1 Hemigrammopetersius urotaenia
ACTCAGCATTCAGAAAGTGGATGTGACTGAAAACACTGAGAGCAGATCTGAGATCAGCATGAAACACTGGTTTAGAAAAGTGTGTTGTGGTTTCTGATAATTACATTTTGTTGTTGGGATTACATAATAATTAGACTAAAAGACATGCCACAATATGAAGAAATTCAGGAGCAGATGAGAAACAAAGTAATTGACATCTATGTGTCTGGAAATGATTACAATGCCATTTCTAAAGCTCTTTCTAATTCACAAACAGTGGTGAACCTTCCCAGGAGTGGCTGGCCTACAGAAATTACCCCAAGAGCTCAGTGGCAACTCCAAGAGATCACAAAACATCCCAGAACAACATCTAAAGAACTGCAGGCCTCACTTGCCCCAATTACGGTCAGTGACTCAACCATAAGAAAGAGATGCGACAAAAACGGCCTGTGCCAAGACGATAACTACCGATCTCGTCTCACTTCTGCCAAAATAACATCTGGATGTTCCTCAAGTCTTTTGGGAGAATATTCCGTGGACTGATGAAACAAAAGCTGAACTTTTTGGAAAGGTGTGCGTCCCGTTACATCTGGCGTAGAAGTAACACAGCATTTCAGAAAAACATCATCATTCCAACAGAAAACGTGGTGGTGGTAATGTGATGGTCTGGGGCTTCTTTACTGCTTCATAACCTGGATGACTTGCTGTGATTGATGGAACCATGAATTCTGCTCTTTGCCAAAAAAATCCTGAAGGAGAATATCTGGCCATCAGTTCCTAACCTCAAGCTGAATCGCTGAAGCTCTACAGCAGGACAATGATCCAAAACACACCGGCACGTCCACCTGTGAAGACATTGAGGGTTAAGTGTCTTGCTCAAGTAGTTGAAAGTGGGTGTTTGAACCTGCCTGTGTGTGTGTGTGTGTGTGTGTGTGTGTGTAACTGATTCAGTTTCTGAGTGGATTTGATTTTTATTCCTTTTTGTTCAGACTGTCACTGTTTTGGGGCAGCTGGTAGCCTAGTGGTTAAAGCATTCGCCCTGCGACCAGAAAGTCCAGGTTCGATTCCCAAGACCGCTAGGCACCTCTGAGGTACCCTGAGCAAGGTGCCGTCCCACACACTGCTCCCCGGGCGCCGTGTTCCTGGCTGCCCCCTGCTTCACTTGGTGAATGGGTTAAATGCAGAGCTGTTCACACTGTGTGCTGTGGTGTGTTCACGTATGACCGAATGGTCACTTTCACTTCAGAATATAGTGTTAGGGCACCAAATTCATTCTGACTGGTTTGTAGCTGTTTTTCTTTCCTCACTAAAGGTTGTTTTGTTGCTTTAAGGTCCTGGAGGAATGTTGTTTGGTTTACTGTGTAATGGCTTGCAATAATAAGCCTACTTTACTACTCGATTCATTTTCTGACTCTGTTCAGTAACTTTAACACTGACAGAAAGAAGAAGGTAAGGTCGCCATCTGGTGGCCGAACCGTGAAACACTACCTTATGCTCAGTCCGTTTCCACTGTACGAGCCACACTTAAAAAACACAACCTGTATCTTAAACTCTTAAACTTCTGTTCATCTATCACAATAAAACACAACCAGTATTTAATCACGCTGTTACACCAGTTACACTTCATCAGTGCCAAGCAACTGGGTTCCAGTACACAAACAGTTTGATGTCTCCCCGCCTCAAGTATGAAAATGAATTTATAAAAGACTATTTAAATTGACACAAATATGCCATCATTTACTTAAAACAATGGAAAAACCCTCACAATATAAAAGGGATGAGATTAAAATCTTCGGGGGATCCAAGGAACTCTGATGATACTAACAAAAATAAAGAATTCCTGCTGATCAAACCCACCATCTTCGTGTCATCAGCAAACTTGATTCCCACACCACATTATGTACAGATTATCCGGTTTTCCGCGGATCAGCATTTTGCACAAAAAGTACTTTGCTGGCTGTTAATGCTAACCGCTAATGCTAACGTTTTTTTAAGCAATAACGTTTTCTGTTTCTGATTATTTATCTTTACATTTTCTTTAAGGGCATATTTAGGGCTTACACTATAAAATAGACTTTTTTTAAAAACCAAAACACAATTATACACAGGTGCTCTTGGAACGCGGGGGAAAAGCGCGGGATTACTGTATAAGTTATTCTTTCAAGAGCACTCTCGCCTGTTCCTGACTGGCTGGCTCCTGATGTCTATGTCATGTAAAAGCTTGGTCAGTTCAGTCCTGTAAAATGCTCTCATTTTTCTTATGTTTTGTGCTTTGATTTAGTGATTGTCAACAATGAGTTGTTCATTCATTATCTGAGACTAATCAGAATCACGATTGTGGATGAGAAGTGGGAAGATTGATGCTATATAGCCTTGTATTCTTTCTGTCCTGGTTATCACTAATTAAGGTTTTTGGGAAACTTTATTTTATTTCACTTTAGGTTCAACTGAGACAGTAATTTCTCTACCACTGAAGTTATCTGTGTCTTTGTTATGGTTTTGCTGGCTTCAGAGGTTCAATATGTCTGAACAGTTAACAAAACTTTTTTCCTTGAGAGCGTGCTTCATTTTCTTTACAAAGAATAATAAAACAAAATCCTCAAAACTTTCAGCATTATTTGGTTACAGGTCTTCTCATCTACACCTTTAGAAGGATTAATGGTTCACCAAATCACATGAATAAGTGTCCACTCGGCCAGTGCATCGTTTAGTTTTGTTTTCGATACTGTTTTGTTTTGCCAACAACAGTTCTCATTAACATCTTAATGGCATTAATGACAGAAATTTTCCTTGATACCTTGATAAATTTTGATAAAAGGAAGCTCACCACGTGACGTGATAAAATCAAAAGAGACAATTTATTTATTGCGACAAGGGAACAAAATCCCAACAGTTAAGAACAAAATACGCAGTTAATGAATACAATGGTTACATGTGTGCTCGAACTCGCTAACATATGTGAACTGAGTAATGAAAAGTGTTTGAATATGCATGAATAACATTTGAATATGTAGGAAACCTTAATAAGAATAATATTTTTCCAACACTTGGTATAATAAGTCAATTATCTTTCATTTCAGATCCTAAGTCAGGTGTGTAAATCCAGATCCATGTCGATCAATTTTACAAATACAAACCTAAATGAATCATAATCTTACCTCAAAATTATACTGACACAAAGAATAACATGATTATATTTAATGTTTATTAATGATTACCTTGAAACGGTGATCAGCATAACAACACAAAGTATTAACATAAAACACTGTTATAATGGAGAAAACCTTATCTGTCCATTACGAATATAATGTTCTTGATAAACTGGGGCCAGGGATCAAGTTTACTTTTTTAAATTGTATTGCATTGTATCCCTGAAATTAACTAATGAATGAATGATTAACGATGAATTTTAGAAATAATAATTAATACATTTATGTACCATGTTGTGGACTTTAGAGAGCATTCTGAATGTGAACAATTTCAACACTAACAAAAATATATATACAATTAATCTAATATAAAACTACTGAATTTCATTCATTTTTTGTTTTTTTAGGTCCACAAACCTTATTAATTAATGAATCTACAGTTCTGCCTAGGCCTGTTCTTTGTGACTCAACTTCTTCACGGCCCTCTTTAACTCCTTCTTCACGGCCCTCTTTAACTCCTTCTTCACGGCCCTTTTTAAGTCCTTCTTCATGGCCCTTTTTAACTTCTTCTTCCAGTTTGGCACTAAATTTCTGCTCTGCCTGTTCTCTGGCTCTCAGTTCTGTTTCTTTCTTCAGTATCTCCATTTCTCTGGCTTGATTCTCTTTAATAAAGGCTAGGTTCCCTTTCTCCACCTCTTTTTGTATTTTCTCTTCATCCTCCCTCTCTTTTCTAACAGTCTCTCGCTGCCTCTGGAGCTGCTCTTCCAATTCTTTTCTGTGTTCTTCATCTTTTTCTTTCCTTTCTTTCTCTTCTTTTTCTCTCTGTTTCTCCAGTTGTTCTTTCATATTTATAATTTTTTCATTCGCTTCATTCTCTATTCTTTTCTTCTCTTCTTCTTCCTTGAGCTGTCTCTTTTGTTCATTTAATTCCCTTTCCTTCATTTCTTGTTGTTTTTCCCATTCATGCTGTTTTTGCTTTCGAATCTGCTGTAAATTCCATTCGTTCTCCATAGATGTGATTTTTTCCTGCCAGATTTTTTGCTGTTCTTCTGTCTTCTTCTTCTCCTTCACCAGTTCTTCCCCTACATTCTTTTTCATCTCCTCTCTTTCATTCTCAAACTTCTCCTTCTCCTCTCTCTGCTTTTCTTTAAATTCTTCCTCTTTTCTTATTCGCTCCTCCTCTTCCTGAACTCTCTTTCTAAGATCTTCCTCTCTTTGTCTCTCCAGCTGTTTTCTGCTCTCCTCTCTTTCACTAGTTATCTGAATAATACACTCCTTCATCTTTTTCTCATCCTCATCTCTTCTTGTCTTAAAGTCTTCCCTTTGTATCCGTTCTCTTTCTGCTGTCTCTGTTTTTATTTGTTGCTCCCTGTCTTTAAATTCTTCTTCTCTTCTTCTAATTTCTGCTTCTTGTCTTTCTTTTTGTTCCAGCATCTCTTTTCTCATCTTCTCCATTTCAGATTCATACTTCATTTTCAGGTCTTCTTTCTCTTGCTTTATCTCCTCCTCTCTCTCCTTCAGTATTCTCTCCTGTTCTTCTTGCAGAGTTTTCTCCACCTGCTGGAACATCTCATTAGTATAGCAGCTCCCTCCATTCACTGCTACCATGGAGTCAATCTTCTGCAGCAGAGTAGTAACCTGAGTGTAACTGCTTTTATTATTGTTGTTGATCACATGACATCTGTTTCCATATTGAAGCAGGGTGTGTTTCAGGTCTTTGCCACATTTCTCTACAAATTGTTCAATGGACTTTCCTTTCAGTTCATCACCTCTAGTGAAGAGCACAATAGTGTACATTTTAGATCTCTCACCAAACGTTTCATTGATCATCTTCACTGTTTCTTTCTCCTCTTTTGTGAAGCGCTGTCCTGCTTTTAGCACCAGCAGGAACACGTGTGGACCTGGAGCTGCCATGGAGATACATTTAGTGATCTCTTTAGTAATCTCTGCATTATCAACATTAGTGTCAAACAGTCCTGGAGTGTCAATCACAATGATCTGCCTCCCACGGACTTCAACCATCTCTTTCTGACACAAAGTGGTCACTGATTCATCTGAAAAGTCTTCGTTGAAAACATTTTCTTTTCCTAAGATTGTGTTTCCAGTTGCACTCTTTCCAACTCCTGTCTTCCCCAGCAGGACAATTCGCAGAGTCCCAGTGGTTTCTCGTACAGCTTACAAACAGAGAGATATCATTTAAAAAAAATAAACAAGTCAATAAAAGGATGATGAATATTTCTGATAAATTACAAAATGCAAACATTTACCTGGATTCTTGTCTTGTAGATTTTGTAGTTCTCTTTTGAACTGCAGCTGTGTTTGAACTTGTGCACTTGCATACATGAGCATGGTGTACTGGGAACCTTTGTTTTCTTTATGAAGATCCTTTAAATGCTTGATCAGCTCATGCTCATCTCTTTTGGTGGGAACAAACACACATCTTTCTCCAAAGTTCTTTATCATTCTCTCAACATCTTCACCTAACTGTCTATCCTGAGACTGCTGGTTGATCAGGACTATGGTGTACTTGCTGACCTGTGAGCTGAAAATCATCTTAAACTTCTCTATTTCTTCTTTGTCGTTGTCAGTCAGGTGTGTCTCAGGAACAGTGAGGAGAAAAACATCAATTCCAGGATCACAGAAAGAGACACAGTCGAGAGTCATCCTCATCACCGCCTCGTCTGAGATCTGAGTGTTGTAGAGAGCTGGCATCTCCACCAAGGTGATCAGACATCCAGACACCTTTCCATTCCTCTTCACACACATTGAGGTGAACTCGTGACTGTGCTGTCTCTGGTCTGAGTGAAATACTGAGGATGATGTACCCAGTAAAAGTTTAGATACTGAATCCTTTGCTTCTGCTTCTCTCCCCAACAGCACCACATTCAAACGCTGTTTTGAATCTAAAAGGGAAAAACTATTTATGTTAAAGTGCATTTTTAACTTCTGAAATCTGAAATATATTATATAAAGATACACTTACACAAATCAACGGATAAAAACTAAAAGGATTTAAAGCCAAAGTAGTACAAAGTCCCTGATATGACTGCAGACCTGGGAATTGAATCAGGGATGCCCTGTCATGGTGGGCAGAAATGACTGACCGAAACACAACCTTGTCGCGTGACGGAAGAGCTCTAGCGTGACTGTCATGGGAGAGCGGGTTTTAGTCTGAGAACGCTCCAAGCGGAGTTGAGGTTCGCACCAAACGAACCCTCGTTCTCACTCACGCACACTGGTATAGATGGGGTTAGCTCCGAGGAGCGGGAGCACTCACGGCACCAGTACTGATCTGGGACTGGGGACACGTCTGACTGAAGCATGAGACTTCAATGTCTGTGCGAGTGACAACCACCTGCTTCCTCCTTTTATACCTGGCGTGCAGTCATTTCCGGTGCCCTTTGACTGCACGCGACCTGGTGTGCGTGACATGCCCAGGGCAAAGAAAAGAGCTTACAAGTGAAGAAGGACTGGGATGTCCTTTTTATCTGCTAAATGGACCACAAAAAAATAAAAAATAAATAAAATGAAAAGAAATTAAGATGAAGTCCAAGAAGGTGGGAATAAAAATGAACAACCGGAAATAATCAGGACTGGAAAGGCGAACGGTCACAAGAAGAGAATGAGATGAGAAAAAGATGAGAAAAAATTTATGTAATAAATGTACATTATTTCATGGAAATAAGTCTTTATCCACATCGGTAACAAGCAACTCAAATATGATGAAGCACCTCTCATCGTCTCACGCTTCATAAAAACTAGTGGCCAAGAACGTGATAGGAGCCCAAACCCAGCTGCAACTAACATGAGCTCCGCTAATGAAGGAGGAGACGGAGCCACGCCATCAAAGCAGCCTGAGCTTCATTTTTATTAATGCCCCACAAAAAGCTGCTGTGACACAGACTGAACTAAACAGGCTGATAGCCTGATGTTGTTGAGAACATGCTGCCATTATCTACAGTTGAGTCTATTTAATTAATTACACATATTTAATTGAACATACAGCTAAATTTCCATCAAAGTGGGGAGGGGGATCCACATTTTTTAAATATTTGAACATTTTTTAAAAATGTAATGCATAAGTTACTTTCCCTGGTAACTAGTTGCTTTTATAATGCTGTTACTCAGTTACTAACTCAGTTACTTTTTGGAAAAAGTAACTAGTAACTGTAACTAATTACTTTTTTTAAGTTATGTACCCAACACTGGAAGTTACTCAAATTAGGTTTGCATTTCGCAGTGAAGGCTGAAAACTGGTGCGCATTTGTCATATCATATACGCCAATTCTTGCTTGCGTACTGCTAATGTCAATCCCTGATCTCATTCCTGATCACATTAAGCTCCATTTGTTGATTCATACAGTCCAACTGAATTCTTTCTACTCTCTGCAGAGTGGGACCATAGTTAACACAGCAGAGTGAAGATCAGTACATTAAGTGATATTTTATTTTCAGAGTGTCCAGTGTTGTGTATAATGCTGGGTGTAGAACTACTGTAAATGGAGTATTTGATTTGAAATATTGTAATTATTTAAATTAAACTGAACATTACTCACCATCCGAACGACTGAATGTTGACTTCAAATTTCTAAATGGTTTTGCTGGAAATGGAATATAAATGAGAGATAAACATTACTATCACAAACATGACATTCTGAGAATTACAGACAATGACTGTAAGCAAAGTGAATTTTAAAATATGTTTACTATTTTCTATGCCAAAACTAAATTGCTTTTCTCAATAACTTTAATAACTCTCTAACTTAATTCTATTTAATTTTTTAGGTCTTATTCCTGATCACATTAAGCTCTATTTGTTGATTCAAACAGTCCAGTATAAACTGTAATCTCTGTTGAAAGTTTAAAGGCTTTTTAATGCCTCTGAATATCTTCAGCTGTTTCATAAGAAATATATTCATGTTTCACCCGCAATTATTTCTTGCCCAAATCCTGAACTGGGAGGAAAAGGAAGTGTCGTGTGTTATAATTTCTGTTTTAGGTTGATTTTAAGTTTAAGAACTATACTTACCCATCTTGTGTCTTATCCCCTCTTTCTGTACTTTAGGTTCATTTTCCTTCACTGTTTGTTCATGCATTTGTTCATGCAGCAGATCTACTTTTGTATGTGCAGCATCCTCATATTCCTCATATTTAAGGTGTTCTCCTCCTTCCTGTTCAATCATCTTCTCCATCTTCTCCACAAGAGCAGGACGACTGCAGTCACTACTGAACTCTATATACCTGTTACCATATTCTGTGATGACCTTCTGGGACATATTCTCCTCCTCTTTATCCACACTAGAGCCCAACAACAGTTTCTGTGTTGTCAACACCAGGGTGTGCTTAGGGGCCTCCTCAGACAGAGATGTGAGGACTGTGTGTGCTCTGTGTCTGTCTGCCTCAGAGAAGTCGTCCGGATTTAGAACCAGAACTATGACATGAGGTCCAGGAGCACACAGAGACACACACTCCCTCACTTCCTGATTTAGTTCATCTGCAGACAGCCGAGGATCAAACAGGTGAGGTGTGCTGATGAGCGTGAAGTATCTTCCCTCCACCGTTCCTCGGGCTCTCTCACTGTGCTGCTGCTCTACTGAAGGAGGAGCTTCAGTATCAAACGCATCTCTGTCCAGGATGAAGTTTCCCACGCTGCTGATTTCTGAGCTGTTCTTTCCCATCAGAACAATCCTCAGTTCCTCACACACTGGAATAAAGGAGAAAAAAAACAGTGAGGGGGAACATATTAACATTGAGTTACACACATTACACACTTTTTTGATTACACAAGTTTTTATCTGGTTCTTATAACAGTGACTGAGACAATGTCTGTCTGACAGTATGAACAAGGCAAAACAGAACTAAACTGTAAAGTGTGGTAAACCTTGGTAAAGACTTGGTAACCTTTGACAGAGATGTTCACAAGTCATTTTTACCGAGTCCAAGTCAAGTTTCAAGTCTTTTGAGCAGCAGTGTTTACAAACGGTGACTCTAAATGTGGAATGTTTGAGCTGTAAATGTTGAACTCTAAATGTTTAAAATATATGCTAATTGGCCACGCCTCACAATTACAATTGGCTGTTGCTTAGCAGGGGGTGGGGCTGCGTGCTGTGATCTGCCCTCACCAACATGGAGGATTAGCCTTAAATGATCTTAAATCTAAATGTTAAATATGAAAAATATATCTCTCTCTCTAAATGTGAAACTCCACAGTTAGATGGGGCTCGGTGACCCCTTTCCCTTTCCAACGACCGCTCGAATTATGGTGATTTTTAATTGAAAAGGTATTAACACAGTCTCTCTAGGAAATTGAAAAAAATACACAATATTTTCTGCAAACATTGATGCATAGTTACTTTTTTTGCCATAAATTGAACAAAAATAAAAACATTATTATGGAACAGTTCAAAAGTTTGGGCACCCTAAGAACGCTGTTGAGAGGTTTCAGACCTTAGTCAGCTTGTTAGATCTGATGCATGGCAACAGCTGTCATTAGTAAATGGAGCCAATTTCTAGGCTTTACACATGCTCTGACTCTTCAAACCTTGTGCACACACTTGTGGACCCTCAACAACCATGGGTTCCTCTAAGCATCAGAAGTAGCAACAGAACATCTACAGAAGCCTGATGCGTTTTGGAAACAAAAGGGGAAAATGGAACTTACTGCGAGGAGGTGGGGTCATACTTTTCCTCCTTGAAGAGCTTGATGAATCTGTGGCACAAGCACAATTATTGTATTATTTTATCAACAATAGGTACAATAACACTGTTTACTATAGAATCTAACAAGTTCAGCTGGAGAGTCCAGACTCCTGAAGACAAGAGGACGCAGTTTCTCAGCCTGCATCTGGAACATCAGCATTCTCACACATCCAGCACTTTCACCTCCTTTATTTTTTACAATAAATAACATAATATTATACACCAAACTGTCTGTCACTTTAAACTAGAATGCCTTTATGCAAGAAAATGCCACGTGTGATTGTTTTGATGTATATGGATGAAAAGAGGGGCGATGGAGGTACTACATGCATGGGCATGGAGACAAACAGCTGGCAGAATCAGAGAAAATATCGTTTCAGCACCTTTCAGCACAAAACATGCTGGTTGACTTAAGCTGTCACGTTATAGTCACATTACTGTCACACAGGCTCAATATGGACACACCCAGAAATAGGTTGCTATTTTGAAAACTGTAGGAGAAGGGGTAACTCATTCTAGCTATAGGCCTAAAAGAATTATAACAACTACATTATATTTCTATGAGATGCGAAGTGTGACTGTGCAGTTGATATGGTAGAATTTTGCTGGAAAATAATCAGCGTATTTCTCGTTTGGATTATCAGACTTTTGACCTTGCCTCATTCTCAACACTGTTTCGGATTACCTTTTGGACTTGACTTGCTTTTTGGATTACTGCCATTTTGTCTGCTTGGCTCCCATTAAAAACAAATAAAGTGGTGGACAATGACACATGCTGACTAACAGAAATGAATTATTTCCTTATTAATAACCAAAATTACCGTTACAAGTGCTTTTCATTGATGAAATTACAGGTGATGAGGTCTAAATATAAGCCTCTTAATGAGGTAGTCCAGAATCCATGTGGAAATTAGTGTTTTATTATTTTTTGTGAACAAATATAGAACTAGAATCACAACATAAATATCACTAAAGTCAAATGTATACAATATATAAGAGCACAAACAGAAACATGGCTCACTGTAGTCATGAGGGAGGCTATAGGAGATCTGGTGGTGGACTTATGAAGATCATGATCTCCTGTCACTCCCCTATCCATTAGAGGGTGGATGTGTGTTCAGGACTGTAGAGACCTAGTGAACACACTGATGACAAGCTGGACTGGTCTAAGAACGCTCTGACCACTTACAAGAGACTGTATGTCCTATGTAGACTCTTTTCTTGTAACACCGTGTTGTGGATGTTCTAAGAGTCTGTTGTGACCAGTGCTGTGGTGTGCTAGGATAAAGTGAAAGTGACACACATGGAGACGTAACAAGCTGATCAGGAGAGCAGCTCAGTGGTGGATGAGGAGCTGGGCAACTTGGAAACTGTGACTGAAAGGAGAACATTGTCTAGACATCTGTCCATCATGGACAATGTAGATCACCCAGTCCACAGTGTGGTGAACGATCAGAGAAGTACTTTCAGCCAGCATAAAGTTCTCCATCTTAATGTTCTCCTATCTACCCACCACCATCAGACTCTAGAACTCCACCCCCACCCTCACACACCCACACAGTAATCTGTGCAGTAGCCTGTTGCTGCTTCTTACTGTATATTTATTATGGGTTAATAACACTGGTTGAAGGACTATGTGCATTATCTTTGCTTTGATGTGCAGTAGTCTACAATGTGCAATACTGTGCAGTGTTCTTACCGGGTGCTAAAATATCATTATGTGCAAAATCATGTGACATTTTCACAATGGGAGCTAAATCACTTAATTACTTGCAATATCTTATGTGCAATAGTCGTCATGTGCAATATTACTACTTAGGTCAATATAACTTAACATTAGTGCTAGCATCACTGCCGAGGTTCCCTTGAGTAAGGTACTGTCCCCACTCTCTGCTCCCTGTGCGCTGCATCGCTGCTGCTCCCTGCTGCACTTAGCGAATGGGTTAAATGCAGAGAAAGAATTTCACATTGTTCACATTGTGTTGTGGTGTGTTCACTCATTAAAAATGGGTTAATAAAATAAAGTGAAATTTTTAAGAAATGTAATAACTACCATCTGTGTCGTTAGTTTGTCACTGAACTGTGTCACAGCATTTCTGTATGTACCATACGGTACTCATATTGAGATATTTTCTTTCTACAGATCTTTATTTAGATTTTATTTTATATTGTTAGTCTTTGTGGCTCTCTGAGTTGCGGCAGTCAATACATAAGCACTTTCCTCCAAATTTTTGTGTTTTTTCTGATTCTGAAAAATACAGTTTATACTATATAAATGGGCATTAATAGGCAATTCACAATTTACAACACAATTCGCCGGTGCTTTTGGACCGTAACCCCTCTAAGAGCCGATGCTTTGTAGTGAATCAGAAGAGTCAACTCCCAATTTTTTTTCCTTTCTCTGCCCAGCTGCCAGCTCCACTATTAGAGCTACAGGAGATGCTGCAAAGAGAAATACCACAGCTGATGTTATATTAGAGATGTGATGTTATCTTGAGGAGCCCCTCATCCAATGTGGAGAAGATCCACTGAGCTGGTGTCAGGCCAAGGCCTCAGTCTTCCCACACCAGGTGAAGGC
The DNA here is from genome assembly GCA_037974485.1 of Hemigrammopetersius urotaenia. Lineage (NCBI taxonomy): Eukaryota > Metazoa > Chordata > Actinopteri > Characiformes > Alestidae > Hemigrammopetersius > Hemigrammopetersius urotaenia. The sequence continues at coordinate 12,406 of JBBPDC010196882.1, forward strand.
GATGGAGGGCAGATACTAACTGAGAGGAGAAACCACATTGGCCCATCCAAGCTGTGTCATTTGATTTTTCTGAATGTCAACCTGCACTGAGGATATACTGCTTAGTTACTGAGTTTGATTCTACTTCTGTTCTGTGGATTTGTTTGCAGTGTTAAATTAAAACTAAAAGTTTGATTAAAATATTAAACAAAACTAAGAATGCCTGCTTTTGTAACGTTTAACAGACTTCATAAGTCACTCACAGACTTGAAGCTTTAGAACAAGAAATTCTGGATAAACAGCATCTAAAACCACCACATAAATGTTAAAGATGTTACACTGATGGGACTCACATCAAATATTGAATCAATTCAGTCTCTGAACTGTTCAGATTAAATAATCTTATCGCCAGTCGACACCATCTGAGGTTCGTCTCGGAGCTCAAACCGAAAGTAAATCAGACGCAGTTTTCCTCTGATTCCTCCCTTCTGAGCAGCGGGAGTCTTTTGAACGGCGTGCTTTAAGCCGTCTTAAAACCCGCAATTTTTCCACACGGCGCTATTTTAATCTATTATTCTTCTAAATTACATGAGATTTTTGTTTAATAATGCGCACCGTGTGATTCAGTGTGAAAATACAGACCAAAAAGCGCTGTTCCTCTTTCTGTAGTTCTTTCCACAGTAACGCCATTTTCCCTGGCCTTGAAAACTTTCTCCCTGTTTGTTTGTGTGTTTCATTTTCAGATCATAAACCATCATAATACAAATCAAGCTGAACTGTGATCTGCGTGTTGTGAAATATGTCAGTAAATGTGCATATAATCAAGTACGCCACGCGTTTTCGCCATCTGCAAGCAATTTCCTCCGAGACTAATAGTTCCTGATTCTGACCAGTAAAGCCAGTATTTAAAGCAGATTCTGACACACAATTTACTCAAAGATGATTTAAAGGGTTTTGAATAAATCTGAAAATGCTGCAATAATGGAATTCACACCTAATATTATATTATTTAAGAACTGTAAAATATCCTCATCTTACCGACAGTCGACGCCATCTCAGGTAGAAATCGAAAGTCACACTTGAGTTCTGCAGGCAGTCGCCTCTGTGAATCCTCCCTTCTGAGCAGCAGGAGTCGACTCTGAAGCGAGTCTTTTAAACTGTGGTCTTAATATCGTCGTATAATTAATGACTTCTCCACTTTCAGCAGTGGGAAGATTACTGTGGTATATTCCTTTAAAAAATATTACAGTATAAAAGGTATATGCTTATTTTATGTTTTTAAATTATGCGTGATTAAGTGTGAAAATACAGGCAACTGTCCTGATCCATAGATGAGGCTCTGATACGCTTTCCAGTAGCCCCAGATATTTTCTGGGATGTGTTTAATACGTGATTACTCTCATAATTCATAGTGCTATAATACGTTATGCAATATTACTACCATTATTCTGTTATTGTGCTTGTACAATGCCCTTAAATGTCCTTAAATATCCGTGTACTGAACGGGGAAGAGTCTTGTGGCGGTAGGTGGAAGGCTACATCTTAAAGTAATAAGTCTTCTGTTGTTTGTGCTCAAATTACCTATCAAGAAGCCATGCATGGTGTGGAAGAGATTGCCCATGATTGCCCAAGTTTCTTCAGCATCCTCATTTCAGACCCATACGTCATTCTGAAGCTAGCCCACAAGAAAAAACGTGTTTGCATTAGATTTAGATATATTCTCAACTGCAGTGAAAAGGTGAGAATACAGAATACAATCTCTGGTTCAGGGATACAAATGCAACAATCTCAACAGTCCCCAGTTCAAAGTACAAAACGTATGTGGCGAGCTGGCAGGCAGGACTGGCTCCCATGAGCCTTTGCGGGTCGACGTTAGCGGCCGGTTGGCCAAGTAAGACTGTGTGGGGGTATGTCAGCAGTGCCGTAACTACCATTGAGGACACTGAGGTCATGTCCTCGGTATTTTTTGCCGAAATTTCAAATGAGTCAAAGCTGAAACCCAGCAGTGATGATCGAAGCCAAACACAGAACCCGGTCCGTGTCCGAACCCATATGTCGTCTGTATTTTCTCCCAATTAAATTCACATTCTC
>JBBPDC010196917.1:0-14473 GCA_037974485.1 Hemigrammopetersius urotaenia
ACACACACACACACACACACACACACACACACACACACACACACACACACACACACACACACACACACACAGAGCCAGCAGGCCCTGTCCCTACAGGATATATAGACAGCTCAGGGTCTTCTGCCTGTCAGAGTCAGGCCATTTTTGTACTGAAAAGGTACAAAACACACACACACACAACCAGAGCTGTAAATTTGGCCTCGGTGTTTGAAGGGGTCACTGTCAAACACACAGAATAAGCAGAAAAATCCTGTCTTATCCTGCCCTTCGCTGTCATGCTGTGTGCTGCGTGTGTTTCTGTGTGATTTATAACTCTGTTCTCTCATTCACTCCTCTCTTTGATTATCTCTTTCATTTTCAGTTTTTTTTTACTCTTTCTTTCTCTTTTTCTCAGTTACAAAAGCTTGCAGAGTAAAGGGGTGTGTGTGTGTGTGTGTGTGTGTGTGATTGTATACCTCTGAGGTTTGTCATATTTGTATATCCAAACATGGCCTTAGATACACGTGTGTCTGTGTATTTTGTGTTTAAACTGCACAAACTTCACATTTGTCCAATCATAAGTTGCATAACCACCATGTGTCCATATTTTCTGCTGTTGTTCTTTTCATGCTCTAGAGTCACTGATAAAAAGCATCTAATAGGTAGCTAAGAGTTAGTCAAATTTTATTAAAGCGTGTAGAGCTGTTATCCTCAAATATGTAGGTAATCAAGTAATCCAGGGAATTTATAATGAATCAATTGTGTGAGTTTAATGAACAGTGTGGAACTCATTTTGGGAAACGCTGGTTTAACTACATTAATATTTTTCTAAATGAATAGGTTGGGTAAAAAAAAGGAAATGTACTGTATCTATATTTTTATGCATACATGCATAAAATCACCACATTCTTTATATAACCATGTTAAATGATCTCAAACAGACGTTGTTTCTCCACTTCACATACTCTTGTCTACAAAAGTGGACTGAAGCACATTAAGCAATAGTAGAAGTCAACCTGAGGCCTGCGTTTCTTCCGTTTGATTTTTAACTTCTATTATTACCTGATCATTTTTGAACCATAAGATGTTAGAAGGTTGAAGCTTGACCCACACTGATGACCTGCTGGCTCCTCTCTCTTTCTCAGTGGATCGTCCGGCGCTGGGCTGCAGGGAGCTGGTGGTGCGGAACCTGTCGAAGCTGATGCCCGCGGTGAGCCGCGATGCCTGCGACTGGCTGGTGCAGACGCGGGTGAAAACACTGCAGCTGCTGAGGGTTCTCTTGCTGCACGCTGAGGACCACTGCACTCAACACCTGCAGCTTCTTCTTACAGCCCTGTACCGGGCCTGCACCGACCCAGAACCGGCCATCAGAATTCACGTAAGACTGAATCACATCATGAACTGAAAACATTCAGCACACACACCAAAGACATGGAGGAAATCAACACAGAGCCATTGGAAATGATACCCCACCCCCTCAGGTGACACCCAAAACCCTCTACTCAACAACTCATAATCCTCCCAACACACACACACACACCCCTAATGCTGACGTGTGTGTATGAGCCTTCATTTATTTGATATAGGGACAATTTAGGCTATTCCACTTATTCACTTATTTAGTAAACCGCTCCACTGCAAAATGAAAAACTGACTACCATTCAGTCCTTTTCTTACACTGATTACAATCTGAAAAAATGAAGTAGAATCTGACTACTATTAAGATCTTTTTTTACACTCAGTGTCATGTACTCTCACACTCAGTATCATCATGGCTGTGTCCGAAATCGCATACTTCCCTAATATATAGTATGCGAAAACAGTACGTGAGGTGAGTAGTACGTCCGAATTCATAGTATTGGAAAAACAGTAGGCGAGAAGTTCCCGGATGACCTACTGCTTCCAGCCGAATTCTGTAGTAGGCGTTCGATGGGCACTGCGCTATCCCATAAGGCAGCGGGAGAGGCGGCGTCATATTCGAAAAATGGCGGAAAACGGAGACGCGTCTCTTTTCAAGTGTAAGTACCTTAAAGAAAATGTTAAATTACACGTTCATTGTGGTTAAATTACACTTGTGAGTAAATGCCCACTGTAAAGGTGTGCACACGCGCTGTTGTGACGACACACGACACGTGACAACATCAACACAGCGGATGTAGTGCGTCCGAATTCTATTCATTCTGCCCTCATTCATACTGTATAGAACGTCCTGTTTTAACGGTAGAGCAGTACGTTCTAATTCAATTGTAGTACCTACTCAAGTAGTATGCGATTTCGGATGCAGCCTGTGTGTCTGAACCAGTCGCTTACAGTCCCGGTTGTGGGGGCCAATTAAAAAAAAAAGTTAAACCAATCATGTAATTCTGAAGGCCATCGTGAGCTAAGTCAAGTGTAATAGGGTGGAAAGGCACGGAAACATACGATGCAATGAATCCCCACACACACTGATCTAAGCTGCAATTCATGACAGTCAAGGGCCGGTTTTATCCAGTTCCATCAAGCGAAGGGCTTCACATGCGTCCATTGGCTCGGCTCTGGAACGGACATTAGAGTATAATTTTGTTGAATTAGACTTTGTTGCAGTGAGCTCTTTTACCTAATGGCTGAATGCTGGGCTTATGTATCTCTGATGTAAACATGGTTTGATTACTATAAATTCTTTCAGATGCTGCACATAAAAGATGACACAATGTTTAGTATTTGCTAAGCAACACCACATGCGTGCTATTACAGCTAAAGACTCCTCTGGAGTCACGATATGATTTGAGCTTTCATATGAACTCTGACAGTCAGGACATCCCTAAAGAGAAAGCCTGTTTCAGTCACATCCCATTAGCGCAGACGTACTGGTTAGCAAGGCCCCATCCCAGCTAACTCCAAATGTCACGCTGCGCTCGCTGCAGGCCAACAGCACATCAGAGAGCAGCAATTTTTCAGAGATATTTTAAGTCAATTTGTCGACAACCAGCATAAAACATGTTGATTACCATCTGTTTTCCCCCGAAACAATTTGTTCCAGAATACTCCACAGGAGCTGCAGTGCTGTACTCTCACACTAAAGTCCAGTGTACTGATAACAGAGCCTTAAACTGAGCAAGATTACAATCCCTCCAAACTCCAGTTATACACCTGTCTGAGCTCAGAAAGCTTCTGAACTGAAGAATCTGACCAGAGCTGCAGAGAATTACATAACCTTCCCCACACCTCTCTCTCTCATTCTCACTGTCTCTCTCTCTCTGTCTCTCTCTCTCTCTTTCACTGTCTCTCTCTCTCTGTCTCTCTCTCTCTTTCACTGTCTCTCTCACTGTCTGTCTCTCTGTCTCTGTCTCTCTCTCTGTCTCTCTCTCTCTTTCACTGTCTCTCTCACTATCTCTCTCTCTCACTATCTCTCTCACTATCTTTAATCTTTTATCTTTAATTTTCTTTTGTTCTCTCTCTCTTATCCTTTCCCCCTCTCTCTCTTTCCCATTCCCTCTCTTCTATCCTTGTCTTTTAATCTCTGTTTCTGTCTTCCTCTCTTACTTTGTATCTTTTGTTTTCTCTCTGTCTCTCTTTGTCTTCATAGTGTGGTTTTCTGAAGTCCTGTAATGGTGAGAGGTGTATGAGGAGATCTTTACTAATAGATCTTTAACTCCTCACATTTGACCCAAAATGTTTGCTGAATTTGTGTTGGTTGTAGTAGAAATGAGCAAATGCTTCGTAAGGGGGAATCGATGGATCCTGAACTCATGCCTTGGTGGCAGCACATCTCGGAGCATGTTTTCTTTAGTTACGTTTCAGAGGTTTGGTGGCAAGGCAATGTTTTATTAGTTTAAAAAGTCATTTTTATGGGGCTAAACTAACAAGCATACTTCTTGGTTGTTTATAATTGATGGAATTGAGTTGTGTTTCTGATGTGCTAATAAAGGTGTTGTTAAGGCTCTTTCTCTCTCTCACTCTCTCTCTCTCTCTCTCTCACTTTCTCTCTCTTTATTTCTTTGTCTCTCGATCTGTCTCTCCTTTTCTGTGTCTCTATCTGTATTTTTCTCTGTCCATCTCTTTCTCTCTCCATCAGTCTTTTCCTCTCTATGTCTCTTTTTCTCTTTCTCTTGTTTCCTCTCTATTTTCTCTATTTTTTTTTTCTGTCTTCATCTCTCTGTTCTTCTCTCTCTGTCTGAATATTAATGGTGATATCTCTCTCTCTCTCTCTCGCCCTAAGTGTTTAGAGTCAGCGGAGTTGCTGGGTGTGTTTGTGAGTCCTGAGGTGTACCTCCGTCTTCTTCTGGCTGATGTGGAGAACTCTTCCTCATCCTCCTCTTCCTCTCGGTGGGCTCCACTCATGCTCCTGGCGGCTGTGCTGAAGGGCAGCTCCAGAGAAGATCTGAGTCCACACCTGCTGCAGCTGGGAAACACACTCGCCCAGCCCGACGTCTGCCATGACTCTCAGCAGGTGAGAGAACCTAGTGACACAGTATTATACAGTCTGTCTTTATTTCTTCTGGGAAACATATTTCTGTACATTTACAATGCAACCAAGTGTTTACACTGCAAAGATACTGAAAAAATGCACCAAATTAACGTTTTTTAATATAAACAATGTAATTAGTATTCACCGTTACAGCTGGATTACAGTAATGCAGCTTATGCAAATATTTGTGTTTATCAGCAGTTTCCCCTGTAATTAGTAATAAGTAGAAACTGAACTAATACTGAAGTTAATATGCAATTAAATAAGCTGCATGACTGTAATCAAACCGTAACAGTGAATACACAGGCATGTTTGTTTTCCACAAACATCCGTTTCTAATGCCTCTGATAGGACAGTGATCACTGACACCAGTGTTGAAGCCACTGTAAATAGATTTTGTGGGGTCTTTTAGGGTTGGTCTTGTTGATTCGGTGATGAACTGTGTGAGGATGAGGTTCCCACATGTTTCCTTGAAGTATAAATAAGCAGCCAACCATAATGTTTTAGTGGCTAGAGTGACCTGTATGTCTACTTCTTACAGTCTTTTACAGATAAAAGTAATCTCTATTTCTGATGTGTGGATGTGAGATGGGGAGGAGTTATAGAGGCTCATGGGTGGGTGTGTAACGGGCAGGAGTTATGTAGTCCGATGGGTGGGTGTGTGACAGGGTGGGGTGGGGTGAGGGGGTGTATTGAGAAGGGCCCCCTCAAAATGTTCAATTAATGTCGGTTAATTGAACATTTTAACTTGATTAATGAACGATTATTTTATTTATTTATTTATTTTTTTGCCCTCAGATTTTTGAATGAAGGATGCATTACTTGATTTTAAAATAATTGAAGGAAACACACACTATCTACTACCTATATTTTTTAATGGAAAGTAATCGAAATAATCCACCTGGAAAAATTTGATCGATTATAGGTTCTGAATGTAAATTTCGATTACCTTTCGATTAATCGCCCAGCCCTAGTATTGAGAATCTCTAAACTTTGCAGTCCGTGACATGTATCTTCGCAATGAAACCTCTCTAAATGACTGGGTGCCCTGAGGCTGCAGTGCAGGTGACGAGAGGATGGTGCAGCAGTGTCTAGAAGTGGGATGCAGCGCTCCTGATGCTGGTAGGGTTTGGTGGGGTAACTGGTACTGTCTGGGGGTGTTGACAGGGTGGCTGAATGGAGGTGATTAGTGGTGGTTAGCACGGGGTGACCACGTGTCCGTCTACAGCTGAGAGATGGAGTGATGAGCCTGCTTTAGAGATTCAGGATCAGAAAACTTTATTAATCCCAGAGGAAACTGCTTATCTCACGACTGCACAGACACATATAAAATATACAGTCTAAATCAATCTAAATAAAAACTCACTGTGCTATATACACAAATGCTGTAGAATAATACTGTAGAGACATAACTCACAGTTAAGTGAATTACTAGTAACACATGGTGGTCAGAAATCTGTTATTATGTGTAATAGAGATTATGGTATGACTATTGTATGGTAAAACAATTGCATATAAGTTATTGCACATAATGAACAGGGCTGAATACGAATGACCGTTTCTTCCAGTACGAAAACCGTTTGCTTAGCTGGACTTTTCGTGGCATTTCTCCAGACCAGGGCTCCAGCTGGAGAGATGAGGGGAGGCTTTGTTATAAATGTTATGGTAGATTAGGCCAGTCACTGCGAGAGCTTAAATGAATAAAAACAAACGTGAAAGACTTCAGAAAGAAGAGGGAAGTCCGCGTGGGCAAAACTGAGCTCAGAAATGCCCAGTGCTTAAAAGCAGAATTACAAACAAGGCTAAAAACAACTCAGCTTGGCTAAAAGCTAAGCTAAACAACTAAAAGCAATCAGAATCAGAAACCTTTACTGATCCTGGAGGAAATTGCTTCAAATAAAAAAATAACTAACACACAGGGATGCAAAGACAAATATAAAATATACTGTTCAGCAAAGCATGACTTTGCTGAGACAATTGGTTTACTTTATTGTCATCAGCTGCTGTGTACACGTACATAGTGAGATGAGACTGTTCCTTCATGGACCACGGTGCAAAATGGCTGGAAATAACACAATGCATCATGGTTTAGCAACTGGATCCTGATGATTTATTCTTTAAATTCATTCAATTTTAATAAGGTGCCCATCAAAACTTCTTTAACATAGTTTTAGCCAGTCATTTTGAGCTTAAAAACTAATATTGGCTTTTATTAACCATTAGAAATAACAAACAACACAAAATAATCTTACTCTTAAACTATCCACTCATACAAGTTGTACAGAAGGCCATGGATTCACATATTCTCTGATTTTAAATTACAGCAAGTTAATTATTTGTTTTCTTGAAATCCTTTGTAGTTTGTTACTGCGTTTCTAAAAAAAAAGGAATCAATTTGTGAAGCCAAGTAAATTCAGACCCTGCAAAGTGAAAGCCTTTCCTGACATGTGAGGCATCACAGTTTACCCGCATAGGTTTTTCCATTTGATGTGGTCAGTAGCTCTCACAGCTTTTTGCACTCTCAAAACAAGCACAGCAGCTGAGTTCTAAAAGAGGAAGGTGGGTCTTCAGCAGCACCATCCTGCGATAGATCCCCGTTTGTGTTGAAATGGTCTACCAAGGCTGCTTTGTCACATCCACAGAAAAGATTAGATGCAAAATTTGATAGAGAAAATACTGTTGATGTAAATTACATCAGTTTACATTACATTCATTTTGCCAAATGATTTTATCCAAAGTGTCTTACAGTTTGAGGAAACACTCCTTAATGAGACTAAGATGACAAGAATACATTGATCACGAATTATAGATGATTCGGTGATTGAAACACCCTTCCATGACACACTGGATCACAACATTAAAACACAAGGCTCACAGATCTGGGCCTCCCGCCTACTAATACAGACTAATACGACTAATACAGTCCTCTTAAGGCTGCCGACATACAGCAAGCTGCTAAAATGATAGAAAGGAAGAGCCTCTAGCAGCTAAACTACCAAGAGACACACTTTTCTGTCTTCTATGTAAAAAAAAAAAAAAGTTGACCATACATCTGTGTGGAATAAGCTTGATACATATCTGCAATTTTAATGCAGTTGTTGTTCTATACTCTGAAAACACAGCCTCCAGTTTGATTAACCTGACCAAGTGCACTATGCCAGTCAGAGGTCCCAGCTAGTGAAGTGGAGATTTATTTTGCTTATGTGACTTTGCCATTCCGTTCTCAGCATCAGCAGTTCACCTTGTCTTCCATGTTTTATTGACATTTCAGAAAGTGAAAATTACAGGCGGTCTGTCTGCTTCATAAGAGTCCGTTATGTTTAGTTTCAGATCCTCAGACGAGCCAGCACAGTAAACACTAAGAGGTCTGAAGGATCAGGTCATTTATCATGCAGTGGATTGTCCACTCCTGACTCCAAATGTGTTTGAAAAGACACATTTGGACCTGACAGAAATAAAACCTGTGCATATTATTTTACGTTATTTGAAGTCTTTTTTTAAGGCTATTAAAATTGGTGGCGATATTTGATTTTTTTCCTGTGCCGATGTTTTTTTCCCTTTTTACTCTAAATAAAATTCAATAAATGTAACAAAATAAATGTATCTTAAACTGGAAAGCTGAAAATTTGCATGTAACTGTGTACATGTGTGTGCACACAAAAATGCACATTTTTTTTGGTCTGATTTGCTGAGACTGGTATTTTATACTTTATGTCAGTGTTTATCTAAACAAGTTTTTTTTACTTACAAGTTTTTACTTACAGCCATTCTTATCTGAAATAATTAGTCTAGATTTTTTTCCATGATATTTAAGGAGGGTGGGATTGACCTAGTAGGCAGGATAGATGTCCTGGGTTTGAATCCTACCTCCAGCATACCACCACTGGGTTCCTGACCTAGACATAAAACCCCAAGTAGCTCCAGGGAGACTGCCCCCTGTAGTTAGGGAATGCATGTTGCTTAAAAGCGTCTACTTAATGCTGTAAATGGAAAGACAATGGCCTAATTCATTTCACAACTAATTATGTCACAATCTCAACATTCAAGCCACAGAAGATACTGATAGATCTGTAGCAGTGGGTATAAAGACGTAGATTCTTGAGGGACCTGCTGCTCAGTTGTGTGTTTTCACTTCTCCGAAACTCTTGATTCAGTTTTCCAGCTCATCAGCAGGGCTTTCAGGAGTTGAAACAGGTGCATTAAAGAAGGAACCAGGTGCCAAGCTGAAGTGCATCAGGTCACCTGGACTAAAACTGAAAACGCTCAGCAGATTTCTCCAAAACCGCGCTTCTATTTATTCACTTTTGAAACATTAGCAATGTTGTTTGGCTGCTTTTCTGGAGCTTCACACAAACCCCCAAACCAAAAGGCCATTGCTGATGTCCCGAGTGAGCAGAAATATGTGCTGCTTTTCGCCTTCTAGATTTCAAAGTTTATTTGCTGAAGGATCTTGTCTTCACATGGAACTTGGGCTGCGTTCATTTACAGTAACCCCCCGCTTTTCTTGGGGGTTACGTTCCAAGAGCACCCGCGCATAGTAAAAAACCGAGTTGTGTTTTGGTAAAAACAATATCTAAAATGCCTTTTTTATAGTATAAACCATAAATATGCCCCCAAATATGCTCCCAGAAGACTTTAATTTCATTTAAAACTCAGTTTAATGAATTTCCCTTAAAGAAAATGCTAAGGTAAACCTGTATTCGCCTCTTCTAATTTAAATTCCCCGCCGAGATATGCAACTCGAAAGGGCGCTGGACAAAAGTATTGGGACACTGCGGCGAGGTGACAGGTTTTCAGGGAACAAACCCTGAAACCCCTCTACTCGGGCTAAAAGTACAAATGAGGGCTCGCTGGAAAAGTCTCCTGGAGATCAATTGAACTGTGGAGTTTGATGTGTCCGAGTGCTTGCACTGCGGAGAAATCGCGATTTGGGTGCAGGGCTCAATCCTGGTGTGGCTTCTTAAGAGAAGCTATTTCACCCTCTACAGTTCCTGTACTGTATTACAGTCTGTCAAAATGATCACATGATCACATGTGCATGCTGGCAGTACACACTCACACACACACACAAGGAGGAGTTATAGAGTCTGAATGGGAGTGTGTGTGACGAAGGAGTTATATTTTCTGATGTGTGGGTGTGTGACGGGAGAGGAGTTATAGGGTCTGATGGGTGTGTGTGTGACAGGGGGAGGAGTTATAGAGGCTCATGGGTGGGTGTGTGATGGGGAGGAGTTATATAGTCTGATGGGTGGGTGGGTGACATGGTGCGGTGGGGTGTGGTGAAGGGGTGTATTGAGAAATGCCCTCTCACTGGTATTAGCCTGGCTGTATTTCAGAGATTTGTAATAGGTTGTAAAATGTTTTTCCTTATATTGATGAAGAAATAAAACATGTCAAATCATGAATTCTGTCAAAACGATGAGGCTGAGAGGTACTGGTTCAGAGTGCTCCAACCTAATAAAGTGCATACTACATCATTTTTAGAGTACATATGATTTGAATTAGTGCTAGTCGACTGCATAGACAGTACTAATGTATTAGTGCTAGTTGACTGAGTATAGACATTACTAATGTATTTACTTTAGCTTGCTAATTATTAACTTTGTGGTTGTGAAGGCCAAATGATGGTCTTGATCCAGCACCACTGCAGTGTAAAGGAAATTATTATTATAGAGCCTGAATTGAGATGGTTGGATTGAAAACCAAAAAGTGGTCTTTCTGTTCCATGTCCTGCTTGCTTTGATGCCAGAATAGCAGTGCTGTCGCCGCAGGGTCTGTTTTTGCCCCGCACCCGTGAACCCCCAGCGGGGCCCGCAGGAATTTCCTCTCCGGACTGCAATAATAAAAGTCACTAATTTTGCTCTGACCACTGCGTGTCTGCTGTGACCCCCTCTGACCTGGCTTGCGTGTTTTTTTTTTGTTTTTTTTTTGTTTTTTTTTCTGGCTGTCAGACCGCCCGGTTGGCTCTTTACCGTTCTACAGCCAACCCCCCACCACCACTGCCCCCCTCCACAGCCCATGGCCACCCTGCACTTTGTTTCCTGTGCTTTTCAGTCACGCATTTTTTTTTCAGAGCAAAAGATGGGACTTGGTGATGGACTGAGTCACGCAGAGAGGTCTCACACAAACACACATACACACACACAGCTGCAGCCGGATTCATGACTTTTCCACACACACCAACAGAGAGAGTGAGTTAGTTGTCCATACTGTATCATCACAGTGTCATAAATACAGAAAACCACCTGCACCTGCAGTCAGCACACACTTGGACCGAGTCCTGGACACACGCACACACACGCACACACACACACACACATACACATACAGGCACAAGCAGTTAATGTTGTTCCAGAAAGGCTGCGGTGAGGTTGTAAAAATGATGAGAAAGAGAGGAAAATGCACCTGCCACACACACACACACACACACACACACAGAGTCACTGTGGCATCACAAATAGTGCGGTTCCTATAAGAATTTACAGCACTGCCAAAGTACATACATTTCACACACACTCGCCTGTTTTTCATCAAAACGGGCAACCCTGAAAGAGAGCAGCTGTGTGTGTGTGTGTGTGTGTGTGTGTGTGTGTGTGTGTGTGTGTGTGTGTGTACCGTGTTCAGCTGAGTTAACTAAAAAAAAAGATTAAAATCCACATCAGATGCCACTTTACTCATTTCATGTGAACTTTTAAGAGGTTGAGAGAGACATTGACTGATGGAGGGAGAGGAAAAACAGAGAGATTAAGAGAGGCAAATGGAGAGAAAGGGAGAAAGTATAGAAAAAAGAGAGTGAAAGTAGAAATCAGAAGAGCGAGAGTCACAGAGATAAAGGAAAGGGGAAAAGAGAGAAAGGAAAAACAAGGGAGAGGAAAGTGGGAGAGAGAAAAAGAAATGGTTTCCTTTGATTCACTGAAAGCATGAGAGACTGCTGTGTTTTTCTGGCCTGTGAGTGGGAGCGGTTTGATTTGGCCAGAAAAGCAGAGTTAAGATGTTAAACTATAAATAGGCTTCAAAGTGCAGGGCGGGGGTCTCCAGAGAAGGCTGGGGGGGTGCTTCACCCTTACGGCCTCATTTACCAGAAGAGAACTGAAAAATGAGTTTAGGCAGAGAGATTTCCCTCGCCTGTGCTCCGCCCACGGATCTGGTCCCCTGTCTGTGCTCCAACCACAGATCTGGTCTCTTATAGCTACTGTTGTGAGGTTGGACAAGCTTTACAGAACCAGGTTTAAATAAAATTCAGTCTAATAAGTAACTCAAAACACTGCATCACACTGTGATCTTCCTGTCCAGCAACTATTCTCTTCCAGTAACTTCAACTTTACCTCTGTAAAACTGTGGACCTTACAAGTGAGAGCCAACAGAAAACAAGAAGACTGTGGTGTCTTCATTATGAAAAACAAAATTAATGGGGGAGCTGTTTATCAGTGTATATTGATGGTTTTCACAAAAACAACCTGCAATTCTGTGCACCAATGTTGCGATTTAAATGTAGTTATTTTCTTCCTTAAGATCTGGGTCTATTTATTAGACTGACAGTTCCTGAGCTGAGTTCTACACATAAAATTTGTTAAGACAGCGTTAAACAATGCCACTCTTCTGAAAAATAAACAACTGAACCCTCTGAGGTCCGAGGCCTTTCTGGCACTTTCAGGCAATTTGCTACCCCTTTACTCTTTTAAGTATTTCATCTAACTAAAAACATCTATGCCAAAGTGACAAATATCCTTATATTCTGGAAAGCCTCAGCTATAATAATATGTGAGTAAAGTAAAATATTTTTTTAAAAAATGGTCTTCAAACAAAGTAAAAAAAGGAGACTTTTGAAGTTTGAAGTTTGTGTTGGCTGCACAAATGTAAGAAGAGCATTCAGAGAAAACTAGAGTCTTCACGTTTTCTGGTGGTGTTACTTATAGAACGAAAACTTGCAGAGCTTTTGTTTTGGAAAAGTCAAAAACTCCCTCTGGTGGGCGCTTCGACCTCAGAGGGTTAACCAGCTAATGCTTGAACATCTCTATTCGTTAATTAAAACACTGAACTAGATGTTCCTTCCAGAAGCACATTACATCCATACTCTTGATTCACATGTGAAGATATGGCGAAGTGGTGGTCTAGTGGCAGTTGTCCCTGCAATCAAATGGTTTTGAGTTTGAATCCCAGGACATGTAGTGGCACCACTGAGATACCCTTGAGCAAAGTACTGTGCCTACACACTGCTCCTCCTGTTGCTGGCAGCCAACTGCTTCACTTTGGGAATGGGTTAATTTTTAACTGTAGGTGCTTTGAGTACCGTAGTTTCTCATTGTGTTCAGATGTTCAAACATATAACCTTCTTCTGATACCACCTATTTATGTGAAAATGCATGTACCCATGTGGAGCAGCGCCCCCCTGTGATGGTTATATCCCACAGCACCATACGTGTGTGTGTGTGTGTGTGTGTGTGTGTGTGTGTGTGTGTGTGTGTGTGTGTGTACTACCAGCGAGCACATGTATCCTGCAGCGATGGCGAGCACCGGCCCGTCCGCCCTTGTGGTGTTGTCTCTGTTCCTATGGAGATGGCGCTCCCCAGCACAGCTGCACTGTTAATAGCATTACAGTGAGTGCAGGCTGCAGGTAAACAGTGTGTGTGCGCGCGTGTGTGTATGTGTTTACTGGAAGTCATTTAAAGACAACATTGCTCAGTAATGCAGTGGAAAGTTGCTGACCTACAGTAGGAACGTCTGGGAAATGTCTCCCTTGTTGGACTTGACCACACACACATGCGCACACACATGCGCACACAGATCCACACGTCCATGCCTGCCATTCATCCTCCCCATCAACCCTAAAATGAAGGGGAGGGGGGAGGCTTAGGCATGCCTTGGACAGTGTGTGTGGGGGTTTGTGTGCTTGTGTGTGTATTACATTTCCATGACACCAGTAGTGTTTTTATGGGTAAGGATGCTGGAACACGCTTGTTAGCCTGACCGGTTAAAAAACAGTCGCCAATCAACTCATCGCCATGGTAACAGCGCCCCAGGCAGGTTGTATTGTAAAGGTAAAAGCAGGTGTAGGGCCTTAATGGCAGTGGACAGGCTGTTATTACTGTTTATTACTGCTGAGGAGATTTTTCCTCTTGGTCTGTTTTCTTTTGCCTGGAATACACTGGCTAACGCTGTTTCAGCATCACACACTCTCTTAGACTGTGTGTGTATGCGTGTCTTCCACCCTGAATGAGCAGCCTTTCTCCCCTCATGTTTAAATAAACACACCTCTTCACTCTTTCTCACACACTGGACGCCCTGACCCTCTCCTTTCCTCCGTCCTGTTTATTCTTGCTCTTCACCCTCCCTGGGAAACAGGGGCTATTCCTCATACTGTGTGTTAATATATTCCACTGCCTCTCTTTCTCTCCCTGTTTGTACACACATACATGTATTGTATGCGCATATACATATATACATCTGTGTGCATGTATGTATGTATGTGTGTATATATTAGGGCTGTACATGATGACTTTCGGAGAATACACGGTACAACGGAGAAGACGTGATTGAAGTAATACGGAATCACAGAGAGACCAAAAAGCGCAAGTAAATCATAAACCTGGGTCGGAGTGTGGTGCAAGAATGCCACCTACTGGCGTAACACTTATGCTGCCTTATACATACATTAAAATATAAGCAAGAGTGTGTGTTTACTGGTTAATACACTGCTGGGTTTTTTTTTAAATAAACGAATACCAATCAACCAACCATTCTTTAGAACTTTTTGTTGCTTAACTTTGCTGTATCGTGAACCGTACCGAACCGTGACCCCAAAACTAAGGTACATACCGTTACATCCACTCCAGATACTTATGGCATGACTCATATTTGTACCCCAAAGACTCAATTCTCACACATAGCACAGACACTAATGTGGCAGTCTCACACTAGATACTCAAGCTTGTATTGCAGAGATTCGATACTCAGACTTGGCTTCATCTTTGGTGTGTACACACACACACACACACACACACACACACACACACACACACACACACACACACACACACACACACACAC